>LDKF01002047.1:11517-24250 GCA_001026735.1 Rotylenchulus reniformis | reverse complement strand
CCTTTTTTTAAAGACCCAGCACCGGATTTTTCCTAACTATAGGGTCGATCTGTCACCCCCAATAGTAATGGTTTAATCCAAATTTAAATATTCACGAAAGATAAAAAAGATTCGGAAAATTCTTCGTCTAAACTGGACTGCTGATGGTGTGGTTTTTTCGAGATCTATATACATTATACATACTGTATTTCCTCTAATATAATGGCATGCCATTATATTTTTCAACCTCGGCTGAAAGTTACCATTATATTAGAGGTTGCCATTATATTGGAGGTTGCCATTATATATTTCAATCTCCGCCCAGACTTCGTAGCCATGAAAAATTTTCGGGTCGCCGGAAGAAAAAAATTCATGTTTTTGATTCGTTTGTTGCTTAAAAACTTTTTCTTATCCCCTCTGGCTAAGAATCTGTCTCCGCTTATTAATAAAATTTATTTTCATTTTAAAAACAACTCAAAATTCTGGAGGATCCCACACTATTTTTTCTGATTCTTTGTTAACCTTTATAACATTTAGTGATCTGTTATTACTGCACGAGATTTTTCAACGCATATCCATAAATCCAAAGGAAAACAATATGAAGCGAATGATTTTTTCTTCTGTCTTATATTATCTTTTCACAGCGAGGAAAAAAGGAAAAGTGAGAGAGATAACAATCACAGTCACTGTAAATTTAGTCAGAGAAGTTTCTTATGGATGGGCATCCTAAAAATTCTTCAATATCTACTTATTATTCTCTCAACTTTTATATATTCACAAAAATAACAAATAGAAAAGATTAAAAAATATATATAATTATTGTGCTGAAATAAAAATTTAAAGATTTGATAATTTTAGTAGGCATTTTTCAATTTTTAAAATTGCCATTATATTAGAGGGGTGCCATTATAATAGAGGTTGCCATTATATTTTACAACCTCCATCATATATTGCCATTATATTGGAGGAAATACGGTAGGTAATTTTGCATCCCATATTTTTCTAAAACTAAAAGAAAATTAATTTTGGTGCCCTAATAAAAGCAAATTTTATTTTATTTTCTGTCACAGTGTTTTCACATCAGAATTTTGATATACCATAGTTTGATTTGAAAAATGATTTGACCATATTTCGTTTGTTTAAGAATACTTTTACACATAATATGGTAATTGAGTCCCTCCATTTTTAATTTTATTTTCAAGGTTCAGCAATGCGACTGTGCCGGACTCGCGGCCGCCCAATGCGGTTGCGCACCCCCGATTGCCATTCCTGGGATTCCGCCACCCCCGCCTCCGCCCCCGATGGCACCCCCGCTTCCGCCCCCGCCCCCGCCGATGGGGCCCCCGCTGATTTGCCAATGTCCAATGTGGCAGGAACAACTGCTGGGTTGCGGATGCCCGACCCTGAGCTATCCGGTGGGTTGGTTGCTTCTTTTGTGTCATTCAAATTGCTGGCAAATTTGGCACTTCGATAATTTGAAATTTGGCATTTTAATAATCAAAGCGCAATAACAAATTCGAATGGATTGACGACAAAAAATGAAATCTTAGCAAATAATTTTGTAATTTAAACGGACCTCGTAATTTAATTTTAGGTTTTCCTAACTCTAACTTAAATGATGCGTTGGAAAATAATTTCACCCATAGTAGGGGGCGTATTTTAAATTTTGCTAGCCTAAATGGCCGTTGGCCCACCAATGATCCGCGCTTAAAGCACACCGAAAAATAAAATTAAAATTATTTCTCGAAAATTTTCAATACATAGGAATTTAGTATGTATTTTGGTTATAAGCAGAACCCACCATGCTCGACATACTAGATGTGTGGCTTTTCCTAAAAAAAGTAAATGAATGTTCCTTGTAAGTGAAAATTTTTAGGGTCCATCGAAAAAATGATTTTTGATTGACTCATCCTCTACATATAAGTCTGAATAAATTTTAACAAAAATTTTTTAGGTCACTTGTGGCCAAGTGTGTCCTCCGCCCATCCCGTTCCCAATGCCACCACCTCCGGCACCGATGCCCCCGGCTCTCCCGCCGCCACCGCCACCGCCTCCTCCACCACCTACCGTAATAAAAATTTTGGAAATTATTTTACAGTATCAAACTGTAAATTATGCCCTAAAAATATCAAAATTTTATTATTTTTTGAAGTTACTACCACCGCCTCCACCTCCTCCTCCTCCTCCGCCACCACCGCCGCCTCCTCCACCGGTACCATTTCCGCCACTAATGCCGCCCCCTCCCGCCGTTGGTCCACTACCGTGCCTTCCGGTAAAATAATTTAGTAATAATAAAAGATTCAAAAATATAAAAAAAAATTTTTGCATCAAAATTGTTCCAAGCTGCATATATGTTATAATGTACGATTTTACGAAAAATGTCAAATTTTGATGATAGTTCAATTCTGACGTCAGAATCGAATTCAACGTCCTTGGACTCCCCTGGACACAAGAAATCGAAAAAAAATTTTTTTGATAAATTATTTTTTGGCCCAACAGGGAGAAACTTCTGCTGCACTTCCAATATAAAATAGAGAAAAAATATATTCGTTTCCATTTTTTAGTCAAAAGTCGTTCAGAAAGAATAGCTCAAACTCGAAAATCCATAGGAAAACCCTAAAAATTTTTAGATGTGCCAACCTGCCTGCACCATCAACTGCATATTCCCGCCGGTAATGGCGGCAGGCATGCTGGCACCACCCTTACCACCGCCACCCCCGCCTCCTCCTCCTCCACCACCGCCTCCGCCACCAATGGTATTGTAGAAATTTTACATATTTTTTTCGATATAAACTGTATTAACTCACGGGTTATATACCTATATTTTTTTCGACCCCGTTTAGAGGTGGGAGGATTATTCGAGAGGGGGTTTCTAATGCAGGGAATGTATATTTTTCAACCACTCTTCAGCAGAAGGAGTCTATTAAGGGGGGGGGNNNNCTTGGAAAACCCATGAAGTGTTATCAAACGATAAAGCTGTAGACAGAATTACTAGTTGTTGATTTTAAGAAGTATACGAATCGACCAAATGGCTAAAAATTGCTTTTTAAGATTATGATTAATTTTTTTATCCAGTTTTGCAACTTATTTGTAAAAATTTAGATTTTGAGTTCCGAAATGTTTAGATGTGTGAAATTTTCAATGATTTTGGTTGGCATAATAGTTTTTGCTTTCAGGCACCTCCAATGATGCCACCTTGTCCTGCTCCATGCATGCCCATATGCGCTCCAGCTTGTGTGCAGGTAGAAATATTGGGGTGACCGGAAAGTTCTGTCATAGTGGAAGGAAATTTTAATTTTCTCAAATTTTCACTTATCAACCTTAAATGAATTTTGTGTCAAATGAAAGCCTAGTCTCTATATTCTAATAAATTTTTCTAAAATTTCTAGCTTTAATTTTTCATCTCGAAAAATGGGCCATAAGAAGTTTGGCTCATTATATAGAAATTTTAAAATTTTTATAAAATTAATGAGAACACCTAGAAAAAATAAATTTGATATAAGATAGTGACAATCGAATGTGGAGAATACGAAACTGATATTTAAATATTGATCCACTCTGAATTTTAAAGTGTTTCGAGGCTTCCCATACAATGGCCAAATTTCAATAATTTCACTTAAATTAGTATTTTTTACAAATAAAAATGGACTTTTAACATTTTATTTTAATCAGCTCGTCAAGCTCTATCGAATGGTAAATAAATTTTAATATAAAATTCATTTTCTGCAAAATTCCATTTTTCGACCATTGTCTACCAAAGCCATTTTTCAGAAAAATAGAAATATCAAAAAATGTTTCATATTTTTAGCAAATTTTTTATATACTATTGATCGAGCTTGTTGAGCTGAATAAAATAATATATTTAAATATCCATGTTTAATGGCAAAGTTTCATCTTTCAATAAACAATTTAAAGGTTTCCACACCTGGGGTCAGACGGTATTCAGATCACTTTTCGACATGAAAAATTGAAGGTAGAAAATTTTAGAAAAATTCATTAGAATCTAGAGAGTTCAAGCTTTCATATATATAACACTAAATTCATATAAAATTATAAGTAAAAATTGGTGATTTTAAAAAATTCCTTCCACTATGACAGAACTTTCCGGTCACCCCAATAATTAAAAAATTTTTTTTATAATTATACAATTATACGGAATAAAAGAGAATAATTCATCCGATATTCCTATAGAGTGCATACAATTTTTGGTAAAAAAATTTTCCATGCTACTAATTAAATGTAAAATGGCCTCTAATAAGTTTGATAACTCATAATAATTATTAAAAAAAAATTGAAAATTCCAGGAGTTTCCGCCGATTGTGTTCCCGCCTCCACCGGTGCCTCCTCCGCCCCCTCCGCCTCCAATTTATATGCAACCACCGCCGCCGCCTCCTCCTCCTCCGCCACCACCACCGCCACCCCCTCCAATGCCAATGCCGTGCCCGCCAATGTGCCAACCAATGGTCCTTTTACATATTTGTATACTGTATCAAATTTCTTGTAACTACTGTAGCTTTGGCATAATGAACCCAACATTTCAGGGCGTGCCATGTAGAAAATTAAAAATCCTTTTTTTTGGGTGCATTCTTGCAGCATACACCAATTTATTTTTTGTAATATTACATATACTTTTTATAGTCACAAAAATTTCTAGTTTTTCATTTAATTTCTTGAAGAAAGGCAATGGCCGCCCCGATGGAAGTCCGCCCCGAAGCAAAATAAAAAGTGTATTTTTTCTCAAGAAATTTGATCATTTTCTTTAAAAACAAGCGTTTCGAGGGGGATGATCCCGATCCCTATAAAATTTTACAAAATAAATTTTTTAATTTTTTTGCTGGGTTTTACATGCTTTGAAGGGGGAGGATCTACATCCGATCTACATCTACATACATATATACATATGTATATATGTCATTGAACCAGGGAGCATTTATATTATTTTTATTGAACTAAAATATTTTTTAAAAATCGAAAATTATAGGAAATTTTTTACGGGAAATACCTAAATTTTCTAGAAAATAAGCCCATTACCCTCTCCCTCATTATGCTCTTGGTAGCTACAGTATACCCTCTCTGATGTGATAGATCTTACACTTTACAGTGTATGCCCCAGTGTATCATGGCACTTCCACCCCCTCCTCCTCCACCACCGCCAATGTTCATGGTTCCGCCACTACCGCCGCCTCCTCCTCCCCCTCCTCCACCAATGGTACAATTTTAAATAAATTTTTTGTTATTTTTTTTATTTTTTTACAGTATACCCTGATATCATACATCTTACATTTTTTTACACTTGTTCGATTTTTAATCGAACTTTCGCTTTAAATTTATTGTGCTTTTTCTATATTTTTTAAATGATCTTTGAGATTTTGATTTTTGATAATTTCTTTAAAAATATTTTAAAATTTATTTCTGTAGTTTAACCTCCATTTTTTCTGTCTATTTTCTGTAAATTATGATAAATTTTATTTAATTTTTCTGCGGTAGGCCTTTATGCTGCCTGCCATGATGCCCATGCCGATGGTCTAAATATAGAAAATTATAAAAAATTTAGAAAAAATTAAACGTAAATTTTAGCCTTTCATGGCACCTCTTCCACCTCCGCCACCGCCTCCTATGCTGATGGAATGTGTGCCACAATGTCAGGTATGTATCATAAAACATAAATATTCCCCTCTTCAATTAAAGTGATTCAAAAATTTGGCCAACCCAGATCGTGGTACGTCTTTTGTAGACCCGACATTTGCAGATCTCGTTATAACTCAGTTTAAAAGAAACCTAGAGTAGTTTGTTAGATACCAAAAAATAGAGTAAAAAATTAGCTAAAAATTGAGCCTATGCCTATTCAAATTCATTCTTATGAAAAAAAGTTATGGTCAAAAGAAAATTTTTGGCCAAATTCATAGTATTTGGGCCATAACTTTTTTTCATACTTGGCCAATTCAAATGGGCTTAGGTTTATTTTGTAGCCAATTGTTTGCTCTATTTTTTTGACACCAAACTCATTTCTGTAGGTTTTGTTTGAATCGAGGTGTGAACGACAAATGACGAATTATCTGCAAATGTCGGGTCTGCAAAAGTCGGCACGCCACCCAGATAGATATTTGATCGGGAACGAAACTAGAAATATGGTTCCTGGCCGGATTTCGGGTAGTGTTCGGCGCAGAAGGTCGGGCCGGATCCGGTACCGGGATTCCGATTGAATCCCGACCTAATCCGGCCCGGTGCCGAACACTAATTACGGTTGGGGATAAGTTGAACAAAAAAAACGAATTTTGGCAGCCTGAAGTGGTCGTTGGGAATCAATCATTTCAAGAGATTAGATTCTTTCCAAAGAAAATTGAACAATTTTTGCATAAGACAAAAAGCTGTTAATGAAATTTCGTTGAATTTTAAGTGTACCAGCAGTAAAATTTTAAGATTTGGACCCTTTAGTCCCCAGGCCCCCTGGCTACGCCCCTGGTTCCTGGGTAACCGGCCAGAAGAATCGGACCATTTCTGGTTATGCAAAGCACTATTTTTGAATTTCTGGGGTTCTATGCAACCCTAGTTTTTTTTCTGAATTAAATTTTCCAAATATTTTTTTATAATGTCTTACATTTCAAGCCCATGTGTTTGCCCCAGTGCCTACAACAATTCGCAGTACCCGTGTCACCTCCTCCCTCACCACCACCACCTCCGCCACCCCCGATACCCATGGCGCCGCCGATTTGCGAGCCGTGTCCCCAGGTAAAATATTTATTCATTTTCCATTTTTAATAGGTATTTGAAAATCATATATGAGCAGAATTTTACCGCCAAAAATAATCTGATGATAATTTTTTTTATTGAGTTCTATTGCTCAAGAAAAAAAATTGACCATTACGACGACATTTATGATCTCAATAAAATTTTTTTATCTTTTTTCAGTTCGTCATGATCCCGCCACCTCCTCCACCGCCCATTATGGCATCACCTGTGCCAGCAGTAAGTCATATAGGTACAATAGAAAATAATATAAGATTGTAACATAGTATGCTAGATGGTATACCAAAATTTAATCCATTAATAATGTTGATTAGAGCTTGGATTTTTTGGAAAACCCAGACCCCGAACCCGGATCCGGGTTTTTGGAACACGAACGACCCGGACCCGGATTTTGGAAACACCTTAAACCTGATCCGGAACCCTGAGTCCGGGAAAAGTCCGGATATAAAAAAAAATCCAGAGTCCTCCCAAAAAGGCCGGAACCGGACCCCGGATTCGGAAAAAGTCCGGCCCGGGTCCAGGTCCAGGTTCTATTCCTTATTTTATCCATTTATTAAATATTTATTATTTTCATTTTATAATTCGTTAAAAATTTTTTCAAGGTACCATTGCCGCCGCCGCCCCCATTACCAATGATGACATTCTGTCCGCCAATTTGTCAACCGGCATGTTTTTTTGTAACCTCAATAGGGATCGGAATTATCAAAAATGCAGGATTCCGGATACGATATAATTAATTAATTAACTTAATTAATGCTTAGGTTTAAGGCTTTTAATTAATTTAATGAATTAATTTTAATTAAGCATTTATTTTCCGCATTTTCAGCTTGTTATGCCACCCATACCAATTCCACCACCTCCGCCTCCTCCCGTGCTCGCTGCGCCTCCGCTTCTGCCTCCACTGACCGCGTTCTGCATGCAGGCGTGTGGCGTGCCGGAAGTGCCACCGGTCATCCTGCAACCTGCATCGCCGCCGATGGTTGGTTAAAAAAAATTCCAAATTTTATTCAATAAAAATTATACATTTTGTTCCTATATTTTTAAAGATAATTGTTTGTCCCTTATGGCATTATTGATCTTTAATTATGAATAGGTATTAAACCATTTGGTGTTTAAATTACGAAAAATTTTCAAATTATCTAAAAAAATTTTTGTTAGTGTAAAATAAGGAAAAAATTTGTTTGAATTTTTTGAAATTATTCTAAGCAAATTTAAAATATGCCCCGAACAATTACAAAAAATCCTCGGAAACCTTTTTTAAGCTCAATAAAATGGTCCTTACAAAATGAAATTAAAATTTTTTCTAATATAAATTTGATAAATTTCCTCATACTTATTCTAGTAATATTGATATGGCCTAGTTTGATAGTAGTGGTTAATATTTTTAATTTGCTTTTTACAACCCATCTCAAAATTAAAAAATATATATATTAAATTTTTGAATGCCAAGGTCGTGCCGATTCCGGCCCCCGTGCCACCACCTCTGCCTCCCCCACCACCCGTGGTACTTGCGCAGCCCATGCCCATGATACCGCCTCCACCACCACCGATATTCCCACCACCGCCGCCTCTACCATTGCCGGGCATCGGATTGGCTGTCAGAAAATAAATTTTCAATTTTTATTTTTAATAAATTATTTTAGCCCCCGCCGGCCGTCACTTTTTGCTTCACTGTACCGGCAGGAATTGTACCAGCAGGTGCCGAGAATGAAAATTTTTTCTGATTTTTTATTAGGAAATTTGTCATTCATCTTTTTTGTTTAGAGAATTTTTTGAAGAAAATTTCAGACTAGCCAATGGAGAAATTTGGAAGAATAGAATTATTCTTAGGAAATTTGTTGTTTTTTTACGAAATTCTAGGTGAATAAGAAAAATTCAGTTGGTCCACAAAAAAAACAAAAAAATATTGTTTCTGAAACAAAGGATAGGTTTACATGCAGATTCTTATTGATATTACATGATTTCAAACAAAAAAAGACACCATTTTTAAGAGCGCCTGACCCCCTAAAAACTTGGTAAAGTCGACTTCGTAGCCTTGATTAACACTCATAAATTGCATTTTTTTAAATTTCGCAATTTACAATTTTCAGGCCTTCTACCACCGCCGTTAGTGCCACCACCACCTCCTCCCCCGCCTATTGCCTTCATGCCTCCTCCTCCGCCGCCTCCCCCACCACCTCCAATTGGTAAAATTTTTTTGTATTTCAATTATTTATTTATTTATATATTTCTACAATAACTTCAATCAATGGTTAGGGATCGGGATTGGGATCCCGTTTGATTTTTTTTGAGGTACCGGGATTTGCCTGTTTCAAAATGGGGATCATATTTTCTCATAACTCGAGTTTAATTCTGGGAGTTGAGGAAAAATATTTAAATGAAATTTCAAAAATCCAAAAATTTCAATATTTTTATGGTTCGGGATCCGGTGCAGGTGGAGATTAGATATTCTTTTACATATTTTATAAATGTATGGAAGAAAATTGCCTATTTTCCCGATTAACACACCCGTGTTCCGAGGGTGTTAAATCTGAATCTGACATCAGCACAGATTTATCATCATCACATTAAATTGAAGATTTTGCTTTGGAAAAATCAGTTACTTGATAAAGTTTGTAAAAAATGAATTTTAAGCTTTTATTTTTCTTTAAAATAATTATTTTCCCCCATTTTTTAGCCTTCGGAGGTCCCTGTGTGTGTCCACCGGGCTACGTGCCGTGCACAGCTGCGCACATGTGCTGCTTGAGAAGGCGGAATAGGACCCCGCCGTATGGCACCAAAAACAATGGCAAAAATGCCGCCGGGGAGGAAATCATGTAAAAATTATGTATATTTATTATATTAAATATAGGATTACAATCATTTCTAACCGAGTTAGTTCTATTAGGTTGGAAAAATTTGTTCTTTAGATTTTTTCCGCTTGAAATTTTAACTTAACATAAAATACAATACATATAGTACTTTTTTCAGTGTAGAGCACGACAATATAATATTTTTAATCCACGGATACCTTTATTGTTACATTTTATCTGATTTACCGATTTTTCAAAAAAATTTTAAAATTCATATAATAAAAAAGTCCAAACTGTCAAAAACTACTCTTTAATGAATATTTTTTCGATTTTTTCGCACTTATATGTTCACTTTTATAAAAAATTCAAATAAATTGGAGAAAATCGGCATTTTACTGCATAAATATCAAAAATAAAAAAAACTGAATTTTTAATCTCATAATATATTCTCAGAACGGATGACTTCAAGGCCAAGGATTCGGTGGCATTCGGCACAAAAAATGCCACCAAAACGACAGAAGTGCCAACATTTCTGATCACACGGAAGGGAGCCAAGCAGAGACAACAGCGGGCCAAGAAGTCGGATCAGATCAATCCAAAACTGGAACTTTTCTATCTTGTGGACGGAGCTTAGCAAAAAATATTTTTTATTTTTTTCGACAAAATTTCACTTAAAATCCCATTTATATTTGTGATAGATATTCATGGATAAACGGTTCAATATTCGGAGTGGAAAAAATCTAACTCTCGATAATAATAAAAAAAATGGTTTTTGAGCCAACCCCTATTTTTTTAAAAAAAAACTTACCCCTTAAACTGCGCATTGTTGGAATGAAAAAAAAATACAAAAAAGCATTGACAAAAATCAACTATTAACAATAAAATTAAGGGACGTCCTTCATACTTTATTATTGAGAAAATCATTTTTGTTTTTTTTCTGGCAAACGAAAAAAAAAATGGATAAAATTTAATAATTAAAAATTTTGCATTCAATTTTTCAATAATATTTTTATTAAGAAATTTTTTCTATTTATTCATGACAAGGCCCCAGACTATCTGTCTGGCCTTAATGGAGAAGCATATATGTTGTTGAAAAGTCAGAAGCCATTTTACCAAACCATTCCTCCTCGTTTTTTTACATTTTATTCTCTAAAAAAGTTCGAATTCTATATTTTTATAATAAATTTCTACAAAAAATGTCGACAAAATATTTTTTGGTCATCTTTTTCATTTTGCTGGTCCAATTTACAAAAACTACCTTTGAAAATGAGGATGAAGAAGAAATCGAGAAGGCAAAAGCCCTATTCAAGGTAAATTTAAAAAAAAATTTTTAATTTTTTTTTAATTTTCGAAAAAATATGGTCTTAAGGGGGAAAATTATCAAATAATGATATAGTCCAAATTAAGTATGAAAAGAAAAATAATAAACTGGCGCAGTTCTCAATTTTTTACGATTTTATTTTTTTATTTCCCATCCAAAAATGATTTTAAATATATTTAAATTTTATAAGGTTTGCAATTCGGGACCTAAAAAAATTTACTGTTGAAAATATATGGCATATTTTGTTGTATATGAAATGTAAAAAGTTGAATGGTGTTTTTTTTTGAAAAACCCGAGTTTAAATTACATTGAATGGAAAAATTTTTCCACGACAATTTGGCATCAATGAGCCAATTCGGTAACCAAAAATGTCTCACTTTTTTTGAAAATTAAGCCGTGTAACTTCAGAAAAATCCGGCAAATTTTAGGAAATTTTAGATGTCTATTAAATTTTTGATTTTGCCGAATTTTTGTGGTGCCGAATTGTAGTTAATTGAATTGCTAGCTCTCTCAAAAAATTTGCAGATTGTCGATATGAACGGGAATGGCAAAGTGACCCTGGAGGAGTTGGACAAAGCGTTGGCGGGGGAGGGCGGGACTGAGTATGCGGCCAAATTTGGCAAATCGCTGATCAGAAAATCGTTTGAAAAAATGTTGGCCATGGGTGACGGGGACGGGGACAAGGCCATCTCCAGCGAGGAGTTTGACGCAATATTGGCCAAGTTGCAGAAGGCCCAGCAGCAGGGAGATGCGCAGGCCAAGGTGAAAGCGATGAACTTGCAACAAAAGTTGGAGTCCAGGGAGGCGGAGGAGGAGGAATAAAGTATATGATCAGTGATCACTGATCATATTACGTTATTTGATCAGAACTTTGTACAATTGTTGTTGCGCTAATTTAAAATGTATCTTTGGTAAAAATAAAATGATATTTAATCGGGTAAGCAGTGAATGTATGATAAGTGACAATTCAAGATGCCTTAAATTAGGACCCCATTGGTCCTGTTTTTCAACCCCTCTGGGAGGGTATTAGGAGCTTCTACTAGTGTTTCTTCAAAGGGGTCTTTTGGAGGGATGGGCTCTTAATGGGAGGTGGGGACTTAATAGAGGTAATACGGAAAACCACCCCTTTTTTGCTAATAAGTGAAACTGTTTAAAAGCATTTTTCAATCTATTAGAAACCATGAATACCCTTTTAATTGCTTTTTTAATTTCAAAGCTTACTCACAGTAACTATGGAAAACAAACAAAATTTATTTAATCCATTGGTCGGTTCCCAAACATCATAAACTTTTTCCATCTATTTTAAGCAAAGATTATTATTAAAAATCCATAAAATCGAAATCTAATCGGCAGAAGTGATTTTTAGTCCCCAGATTTTAACGATTTATTCCGCTCAAATCTTAAATTCTATTCAGATCAAGTCCTTTTAATAGCAAAATATTTACAAAAAAAAAGTTTATTATTATTGTTGTTTTTGGACAACAACTTTAAGTGGTCGAAAATCTGCAAATCTGTATCAACAACTCCTCCGGCAGGGTGATATCCACCACCTGCGAATCACAGCGATTTTTGAATTCCACACCATCTTTACCAGATCATCATCATCATCACCCATATGTAAATAATAACATCAACTCGTGAATCACAAATCCCAAGATACAAATAAACAGCCAAGGAACTCGGCAAATCCATCTCCTTCCATTATTTTTTACATTTTTGATTTTGATCCATCAGTAGCAGTAACTCATAATTATGTATCACATAGGTAGTATAATGGCGACCGAGGCCGGACCCGGGCCCGGCCCGGACTTTTACCGGATCCGGAGCTTCGAGTCCGGCCTTTTTTTTTCCTGGACTTCGGGTTCCGGATCCAATCCGGAGGTGTTTCCAAAAT
>LDKF01002045.1:3930-27950 GCA_001026735.1 Rotylenchulus reniformis | reverse complement strand
CCTTGCCATCTCATTTAACATTTTTGTACTACCTCAGACTATAATTGTCCCGTGATGGGTCCATTTATAGGTATTGAGCTATTGAGAACCCACCAGACATT
The DNA here is from genome assembly GCA_001026735.1 of Rotylenchulus reniformis. Lineage (NCBI taxonomy): Eukaryota > Metazoa > Nematoda > Chromadorea > Rhabditida > Hoplolaimidae > Rotylenchulus > Rotylenchulus reniformis. The sequence continues at coordinate 27,849 of LDKF01002045.1, read as the reverse complement.
CATCAACCATTGTCGCTCTCTCTCTCTCTCTCTCGGCAATTTTTCTGTCTCTCTCTCTCTCCTTCCAAGGAAGTCGTTCAAGTGGCTGCTCTGCTCGCGTCTCTCTCTCTCTCTCGCTCCATATTCCGCGAGATCGATCGATCGAACGGCGAAGACGCGCAACGATCGCCTCAGGCGATTGCGCGCAACTAATCGCGGCGGCGCATCGATATGGACCTACCCCGCCCTTGAGGAACGCAAAACCGACCGTAACACAGCTTCAAGGGCACCTTTATTTATGATATAATAACGATTTGTTACCCGGCAACTTTTGACTGATCGCACGACCGCGAAAGGTGCATGATAATAAGGAACCTTTATATATGGAATCAATGTTTTGTTGTCGCGTAGCATTTCGACGCGATATAATTGCAGCACAACATTTTGGAACATTTTCCGAAAACTGCAAAAAATATTAGTTGTCACGCTAGTTTGTTTTCAAAAATTAATTAAAAAATAAATTAAATTAAAAAAGGTTAAATTTTTTAACAGCATAACTGTTTTTTAACAGAATAAATTTTTTGTCCCGTAACATCCGGTGCGATATTGTTATTTCTTTTGACAAATTGTACATATTGCCGGTTCCGAAAAATAACTTATTAAGCAAATTTTGTTGCTGTGCACTCGCACAACTTAACTTATCTTCGCAAATCTCCTGAATAAGGTACTACTAGCGCGAATATGCAAGTAAATTTTCCGCAAAGGGAATTCTGGCATAATATAAAAATTTGTCGGAATCATTCCGGGTTTTTTTATTGTGATTGTGTATTCAACGCGCATTTTATATCTTTCTATGTAAATAGAATTTACGGAAAAATTATTTTTTTTATTACTGTTCATCGTCGAAAAAATTGGCTCCACAATTTCTTTAATAGTTTTTTTGTCGCGCAATTTTTAGGAATCAAAATTTATCGTCTTGCAATCCAAAAAATTTGTTTTAGGTTGGGTAAGGTTAAAAAATGACCGCAAACCAACTCCATCCCAGCTCCACCAACGGCATAATGACCAACGGAAACGCAACGAGACGTCGCGCGCAACCGACAACAAAAGTTGCGGAACCCACAACATCTGTGGTTGCCAATGGCCATGAGAAACACAACAACACGTGTAAGAAGGACCAGTCGAGGCCGGAGAAGGAGGGCGAGGGGGAGGAGAGTGTGCAGAGGTGAGAGAATTAGAGAAAAACTAAGTTTCAAAGAACATTACGAATAAAACTAAGTCGGAGAGCTTAGAGAAAACCATATTCGTAGAAAAATTTCAGTTTGAAGAATACTATTCTGATTCAATGACTTAGAATGTTAAAACTAAGCGATTTAGAAAAATTTAAGGTATTACATAAGTTAAAATATTAAATTTAGGGATTTGGAGTATCAAAACTATGTAAGTTAGTGGACTTAGGATGCCTAAATTATAATTCCGAGAATATTCGAGTGCTAAGTCTAAGGAGTTAGACAAATACAAATTGAATCCAAAGTTTCTTCATCAAATTGACTTAGTTTAGTCCCTCTAGTCAGAAGGTTCCAAAAAGTCCCAAGTCTGGCATAAATCACATTTACCTATTTTAATTTAACGCTATACCATTAAATTTTTAACCTCCGCTTTGAAACTTACCGTTAAAATAGAGACTATCGTTAAATTAGAGATTACCTCCTTTAACAACCAAGATGGAGTTGGAGTCGAAGGCCAATGAAAAATCAAAGATTTAAGGCTGCGAATAATCGAATTATGGTATCAAGATACCGAAAAGGCGAATTAAAAAAATGAAATTTTTTTAACAATTTTTTTACTTGTCCCACAAAAATTTCCGTTCGGATCGACATAGAAGAAAAGAAAATATGCCCTTGAAACCCAAAAAAAACAGGGGATCTTCTGCGCTCAACCCTCGGAAATCACCGTTAAATTAGAGAAAATAGGGTATGATTGAATATGTCTGATAGGACTCTTATTAGTTTAACTGGCTTATTCTAATCGCTTAATAAGGATCAAATCTAACTTGGACATCGCTTTGCTAGGTTGGCGCGCCGGCAAGCGAAGGCCAAGACCAGACTTGGCATGATGTTGCCCAGCACGTACATGCGCCGGCTGATGCCCACATGGCTCTACAGATGGGGCCTCTACCTTGCCTATCTCTTCTGGTTCACCGTCGGAGTGTAAGCATCGGTGCTAGGACGTTAAAAAAAATCCCCAATTTGGCCAGTCTGGCCTAAAACTTTTTTGAAAACATGTTAGACAAAAAGTATAAATGGCAAAATTGCTCAGAATTTTATGCTCTATCTGCTGGTATTTTTATTTTTTCGAAATTCGAACCAAAAGTTCGAAATTTTCCCGAAATACCGAAAAATACGGTTTTTAGGGGATATTTCGAACTTTTTGGCCGAATTTCGAAAAATTAAAAATACAATTCGAATCAGTATAAAATTCTGCACATTTTTGCTTTTTATACTTTTGATCTAACTGGTCTAATAAAAAAAGTTTTCGGCCAGACTGGCCACATTGGGGATTTTTTAACGCCAAAATTGGGGAATTTTTTTTAACGTCCTAGCACTGTAAGCATCTTTACTAAGGGTATTATCGATTTTGGTAAATAAGCTCAGAGACCAAGCTTGACGTTCCTTGATTACTGTAGATATATGTGTAAGAGATGATATTCCCATGGGACCGATACTCTCTGGTGACTCCAGTGCGTGGCGCCGAAGGCACTGCCAGACCTCATGGCGCTGGCGCCGCGCATTTCCCTAGAATTTTTTGGCGCAATCTCGGTCCACTGATCTTAGGAGCGCTATTTAGAGCTCTGGATTTGGTCTAATCATCCGGGTTTAATTAGCCAAATTTCAATTGGGACAAATTTGATTAAAATCGGTTGAACCGGTCTATCCAAGGAACTAGGCAAATCTAAGTGATTGAGCTAGTTCACGCTAAGTTAGCAGCCGCATGATGAGGATAAGCGCAGGACTAAACCGATTACGCCTCATGTTTTATGAACCCTTAGGAGACGACTAACTAAGAGCTTGCTTCACGAAAGGGTTAGCCAACACTTGAGGACCCGACATTTGAGGACCCAAAACTTTAAATTTAAATTAATTGAATTTTTTATTTGGTTTTATTAGGCCCGAACTCAGGATTTTCACATATTTCGAAAGTTGATATTGTTTTTTTTAGAATTTATTTTTTCTTGAAAAAGTCGTGTTCGGGGAGAAAAAATCAAGTTCAGGGATCCTCAACAGTCGGGTCCTCAACAGTTTCGGCGCTGGGACTAGAATTACGGGTAGCTGGCTAAGTTCAGACTTTTCTGTCCCTAGAAAATTGCGTTTTTTGCAGCTTCGTAATACGCAAAACTGACTCCGCGGTACGCACGATGCGTTATGTGCGCGAGCACGCGCACACCCTGTCGCTGGAGTCCATCGAGAGAAGCGAGGAATTTGCGCGTCTGGTGACGCAGATCGACGCGGACGGCGACGCACACGCGCCCGCCCTGCTGTTTCTCAATCAACACGCGCTGAACATGACCTTCAACTTCCTGTGCAACACACAGGTAGCTATGGGAAAGAATTTTTTTGGGAAATTTTTGTCCTTTTTTACGGCAAATTTCATTTCGTCGTATTCGTTTTGCAAAAATCCGAGGCTTTGAAATTTTCGAAAATCTAATGTCTATTAAATTTTTGCAACTCTGGGCCTGTGAAATTTTGTGATGTTTTTTGAAAGCTTGAGGTCTGAACTCTGAAATTTTCTGAAAATTTGAAGTATGAGAAAAAAATTTTTTATGCGACGTCCTTGAAATTTTGTGAAAATCCGACCTGTGAATGTTTTAAAACTTAAGGCTACAAGCTGTGAATTTTTTTTGAAAATTCTAGGCTTTTGAACTTTTTGAAAACCTAAGGTTTATTAATTTTTTTTAGCTCTAGACCCATGAAATTTTAGAAAATGTCAATTTTATAGCATTTTTGAAAACTTAAGATCTGAAATTTTTTGAAAATCGAAGAAATTGGAATTTTTTATGCGAGGCTCGTCAAATTTTTGAAAATCCGCCCTATGAAGTTTTTAAAAGTTTTATATAAGCTATGAAATTTTTTGAAAAACCGCTCTTTGGAATTGCCTTTTGAATTGTTTAGACAAATATATAATTTAGCCCTAAATTTTTAGCTTTAAAGATTAATACTTTTAAAAAATTCTCCAACAAATAAGGGAAATTTCAGTAACTTTTAAAGCAAAAAATAACTAACTTTCAGATTTACCCGGGCGTACATAAGCGCTTCATCTTCGTCACGCTTGACGACGTCGCGCGCGATACGCTAAAGCGGTATTGGCCTGAGTTGCGCATCTTCCATTGGCCTACGCCCTGCCTCTACGTAAGTGGGTTTTCGCAAAAAAATTTTACTAAAGTGCCTAAGTTTTAACTTTTCGGTTTTCAAAATCATTAGCTACATTGTTGTTCAAGAGCTATTTTTTCCTACAAAAATTTTTGGAAAATTTTGGTGCTTAAGAAGCCCGATTTTCAATTTTTGGTTTTCTCTTTTGGAAAATTGTTGAATAAATACGGAAAGATTTTTCCAATTTTCAGAAGCAGTTCAGCTTTGCCGAGGGAGCCTATCAAACAGTGAGTTTTTTTCTACTTAAAAAATTCATGAAAAATTCAACTAATGCTTGGATATAAAAATTTGCATTTGATCCTCAGTAATAACTAATTAGGGTTTAATCTGGCAATTTAAGTAAAATTGGTTTAAGTCCTCCTTATGATGGCGGATTTTAAGCAACCCATATGGGTCAAAAAGGGTAATAGTCGTCCGATCTGGTAAGTTAAGCAACGCTGGTTCGAGCTCTTGTGGAAGGAAAAAAATTCCCTAACTTGGATGTAAAAATGATTTAAAATAAATCCAAAATATTAGTTATAGTTCAATTTATTTTTCTTGGAGCATAAAAAATTATGCGAAAATCAAATAAAAATAATAATACAGGGTGGGGAAAAAGTTCGGAAACTTTTTTGTAAAGACTAGTTTTTTTATTTTTTTTGACCAAATATAATAAATAGGATGTTAACTAAATAAATATCTTATATGAGAGGAAATACAGACCAACGCACCAGCGCATGGGATGAAATTAATAATTGTACCCTGTGAAAAAGATTGTTTCCGGGATTTTGGAGTAAAAATGTGTGGCCTAGCAACTTTTTAAATCTTAATCCAATAAATTAAATGTTCAGTTCATAATTGTTACAGAGACATTTACGCATAAAATTCACAACAATAGATTCACTCACTGAAAGTGATTCGTAACGAGCCAGGGTCAAAATCACTGGAGAGGGGTGCGCGCCAAGGACTTCTTAAACCGGAACCATTTGGAATTTTTTCTACTTTCATATTTGGTCTGTAAAATGATCAAAAATGGGATATAAAAAATTGTCTATTACTTATTTAACCAGAAAAAAAGTTGCTATACAATCAAAATATGCAAAATAAATTTTGGACAATTTTGACAAATCGCTTTTTGGTCCCAAAATGGTTAACCCAAAAACGGTTTATTGAAAATTTTATGGCAATGGCTTAAAATTCAATAAAATCAAATTAGACTACATTTTGTTGAAAAATAGGCCCGACCAAAATGGACTCGACCGGTGTGCGTTCGATCCTCTTTATTTTGAATATTAGGTTCAAATTCGGAATTCTGTTGTGACATTCAGCTAGTTTACACCCTATTGCTTATATTTAGTCGAAAAAATTAATCGTTTAATTATATTTTTGTGAAAATTGAGCTCTTATAACAAGTTTCCGAACTTTTTTCCCCACCCTGTAAATAAATCACACGTCCGATCTGACAAGTTAAGCAACGCTGGTTCAATTCCACTCAGATTTTTTATCATTGTTGTTTCTCCAAATTCTGCACAATTGTGGCCAAATGTTGGCAAATTGCTTTGGTGGGGAAGTGCAATGAGGGGCCCAATCGGAGAAACTTTTGGCGAAGTTGCGCGCAAAAGTTGCCCAGCAACTCCGGGGACGCTTCTTCCATGTCGCTGTTGTTGTCATTTTTCGGGTTTCGGAGGCGAATTGTCGTCTGAAAAACGGGTAGAAAATCAGGAAAACTGTGCTAGGGCTAGGACGCTAGAAAAACCGCCAAGTGCATCTACTTTTTGGTCTTTTTAGTTTTTGGAAATTCCTAAAAAATTTTGATTTTTTTTATAAATCTTGAAATTCGAAAACAATTTAGATAGGCTAAAAAAGGAAGTATAATATTATTCTGCATGAAAATGTCTTTTTAAAATTTTTAAACTAATAAATTACTTTTTAAAAAATTTCCAGAAAGTCTCCAAATTTCCATACCCAATTCCCTAAAGGCTTTAGGTCCGGTATTTGGCACAATTTAAAGACGGCCCATTTTGAAAACCCACTATAAAGGTCCCTCTTTTAGTCAAAAATGAACTTTTTTTTGTTTTTTTTTGCAAATCTTTTACTCCAAATAAAAAAAAAATGAAAAAAAACTTTTTTGGTTTTCAAATGAAAAGGGTCCCCCTGTTAAATTTGTGGGTTTTCAAAATGGGCCGACTTAAAGTAGTGCCCGGTATTTCAATCCTAGCTTTTTTCCCGGAACAACGGTTTTCACCGCCGCAGTTTTCACCGCCGCGCTAGAAAAATGATCTAGAGAAATGAGTTTGGTGTCAAAAGATAACTCTAAATGTCTGCTATAAACTTGCAAGAACAACTAACCGATTTGGCCAAGTAGAAAAAAAAGTTATGGCCAAGTTAAGCCATAAAATCGTGGTTTTGGCCAATGGTCTGGCCATAACTTTCTTTCTGCTTGGCCAAAACGGATAATCTTTTTTGAAAGTTTATAGTAGATATTTAGGGCTATCTTTTGACATCAAACTCATTTCTCTATGTTTTACATGAAAAAAGTTATGATAATTTTTCTAGCGCGGCGGTGAAAACCGCGGCGGTGAAAACCGGTGCACCCCTTTTTTCCTATATGCATTTTTTTATAATTTTTTACCCTAGAGATTTTCAAAAAATGAACATTTTTCGATCAAAAATCGAACCCCCTAAGGAAGTTCTTGGGTGCTGAATCCGAAAAATCAAATAAAAATTCATTTTGTTCATCGAATTCAGCATCGAGGCCTTGACTTTGCTGAATCCGATTTCGAATTTTCGACATTTGGTCTAAAAAGTTCGAATTTCGAAAAAAATATATAGAACATTATTATGGGGTTAAAAATTAATTTAAAAAATGCGCAAAAAATATCAGATCTAAATTATAAAAATGCTGTCAAAACAAATCATAAATTTCACCAAGAAATCTCTCACATTCGACAGTGTCGGTATGGCGATCCGTCGTTGAACCGATTGGTTGCCATGCAACTCCTCCACTTCGAACGTCCAGAACTTGTTGTCGTTGCCCCCGTGGGTGGCAGGTGAGTCATCGACGGAAGTGGAAGCGATGACATCGTAGCGAAGTTCAAAGTTGTCGGGCAACTTATTCGTCGCGGAGTTGTCGCGCAAAAGTTGTGCAAGTTGCGCGGAGTTGTCGCTGAGCAATGCCAACCGATGGCTGTACGCCTTGAGCATCACGAAACACGCCTCGGGCTCCGACGAACACCAATCGATCAGCACCTTTGGCACGGGGAAAACTCACCAGTGGCATGACAATTCAGTTTTTTTGTTGAAAAATCCGTGAAAACTCAGGCCTGTGAAATTTTTGAACCTACCCGGAGTATAAAGATTCTTAATTCCAAGTTCCGTGGAATTTTTTTGAAAACCAAAGAGGCTTAGAATGTTTTCAAAATTAAAAAATATATATACGTGCAGAGGTTTCTGGAGGCTAGCGGGCTAGTGATCTGGTGGCTATGGATATGGAGCTGCACCGATCCATTCATCCGTCCGTTTGGACGTTTGAATTGGCGCCATTCATCCATCCATCCATTTGAATGTTTGAATGGAGCCTTTTCAAACATCCAAACGGACCGATGAATGGATGGATGATGGCGTCAATCCAAACATTCAAAAGCAAATGCCATTTAAAAAAGAAACTCCTATTTTTTTACCTTATTCCATTGTTATATTCTATTGTTTCAAAAGTCTCCTTTGGGTTTTCAAAAAATTTTCTGCAGGGCTTGTAATTTTCAAAAATTTTCATAGGCCATTGACCCCTTGGAATTCTAGTCGTATTTTAAAAAATTGTGCCGAACTGTCTTGGAGCCAATTCCAAACTCACCAACGGGTCCCACTGGATCTTGCGCAACATGGTGAGGAACAATTCGGCGGGCGCGAAGTTGCCCAGCAACTTGTTGCCCGGCAACTTTTGTTGCTCATCAATCCGTTGTATGGAGGCCATTGTCAGCAACAAGCGTTCATCATGTTCAAGCAGTGCATCCACGAACAACGATGGGGAAGAGGCGTACGTGTGTTGTAGACGGTCTAGGAACAGCTCCAATTTGTCGGCGGGGACAGTGTCTGCAAAATATAACATTTGTTGGTCAAAAGTTTGGCGAAATTTTATTCTTTCTTAAAAGATGAAACTTGATAAGAAAAATGTCTTGGTAGGAAATTTTCTGCAAAATGTAATATATCAGAAAGAAAATTTAGCGGAAAAATTATGAGTTGGAAATGGCGTAACCTTTTTAAGATTTTGGTCTTCGTCTCGTGGTTTCTCGTTCAAAAAATTCATATACCTGCTAAGGTTTTCGTTTTTAAATTTTCGAGGCCTCGAGTTTTCAATAATTTTTCAATTCGATAAATTTCATTTGAGTTTTTCATGTTTTAGAAAAAAATTCTCAGGACTCGGATTTTTTTGGATTTCTCAAAAATTTCAGACCTCGAAACTTATCAGGAATTTCAGGCTCCTGTTCGGAAACCAGCCTCAATAAAATTAAAGTTATTTGTAAAAATTCCTTTTTTTCCCGAATTTTTATTTTTATTTTTATCCCATAAATTTCATAAATGGCCCTATAGTTAAGGAAAAAATGAAAATCTTGGCAGAATCGTAAATCTATAACCAATCGACCCACCCGCAATGTCCTCTTGGTATGCCATCAGAATCAGGCCCAGGGAAAAATAGACGATGGCATTCTGACGCATTGGCGATTGGTCCTCCTGCTGTTGCTGCAGTGTACTGCTTGAACTCGTTGTTGCTACCAAAGATGAGGTTGCGCATCGGCTGACCCCGCCGAACCATACTCGGTCTGCAAAAAAATGAGGAAATTTAATTTTGATAGGAGGGATTCGAGAACCCGCGTTACTTAACTTTCCATATCGGAGCCTTTTTTGAATTAAAAAAAATTGTAAATGGATCCGGACTTAAGAAGTTCTTGAACGTAGAATTTTGTCCTAGTGGAATAATGGGCGGTAAGACGCGTCCGATCCAGCAAGTTAAGCAACGCTGGTTCAACTCCTAAGGGATCTCAACAAAAAAAAGAAGAAATTTTGATCCAAATGAAAAAAATGGTCAAAATGATCTAATCTGTTCAATTAGTGGCGCGACTTTTGCGGACCCGACATTTGCGGACCATGTTATAACTCGGCTCAATCGTAACCTAGAAAACCATCCTGATATGAGAAATAAATTAGCTACATAATAAGCCTAAATTCATTTAAATTGGCCCATCAAGAAAAAGGTCATGGCCAAAATAAATTTTTTGGCCAAATGTAGTGTGTTTTGGGTATAACTTTTTCCACAGAGGTCTAATTCGAACAGTCTTAAGCTTATTTTGTAGCCTATTTTTAATTTATTTTTTATTATTTTTTTAAACATTTTATTTAAATTGCTTTTGAATCGAAATAAAACTAAATTAAAATTAGTATGAATGTCCGCAAAAGTCGCAATATTGGTTCAACTCCTAAATGATACAAGGAATTTTATCACAATTTCTTGAACCATTTTATGCGCCAAAAGATGATGAAAAAATGGTCCGATTTGTCATGGTAAGCAACGCTGGTTCGGATCCGTGCCATAATTTTCCAACCCACCATTGCTAAATGTGATGCGTTCCGCGACGCCAAAAACCGCGTCCGAAATTGTGCGTATAAGCGGATGGGAAACGCATTGGAACCGGTTTTGTTGCCAATCGAGCGCAACAAAGCGCCACAGGGTTGTCAACAGGGAGTGTCTATGAAAATTTCGAGAAATCAGGCCATAAAAGGATGCTAGGTCCCAGAGATGTCAGAAAAGCTAAATTCCAAAAATTGGCCCAAAAAAGCCAAAAAGTCTAATTTTCAAAAAATAGGTCTTAAAGATGACAGGGGACCTAAATTTCGCGAAAATTCGGTCCTGAGGATGCCGGAGGACCTAAAATGCAAGAAAATCAGTTTTTAAGAATGCTAATGAGTCATAGCACTAATTTTCTAAAAAAAGGTTCCGAAATTAAAAAATGCAAAGATTCAGAAATCCAAATTTTAAATCTTATGAGATGCATTCACTCTTATCCAAACTCTACTATTTTCACTCCCTTTTACTCTCTGCTCACTCTCCCCACTTTTGTTCATCTCTCACACCAACTGGCCATCACCACCCCGCCCACGCCAATTGTCCCATTTTGCCCCCGGCGATCTATTTAAGTATCACCCTTTGTCCTCAACACTGTCTACCCCTAATTCTTGCCCGGATAAAGCTGTATTTATCCAATCTCGACGACTGATCAGGAACAAGGGCAAGGGAATCGGGATCAATACACCATGCCCCGGACCAACCCCATCTCACTTAGAATTTGCAGAATTGTCAGAAATCAAAAATTTAAAAATCCGGTGTCAACAATCAGAACGAAGCTCATCAAAACACTAAGTTAAGTTCCAAAAATGACAGGGAGCCAAAGCTTTGATCCTGAAAGCATCGAAGATCCTAAGTTTTACTCTAAAATTTTGAGTTCTGGAAGAAAATCGTATACTTTTAGGGAAACTGAAAAAATCCTAGTCAAAAAAACTAAGTAAGCCCCAAATCCCCGGTCAGTGTAGCTACCGGGTAGAATCGGTTCTGATCAGAAGTGACTGTAGATCGGTGTCATCACCGCCGGTGATCAGGGATGTTAGCTTGTCGGCACAGGTTGCAAAACTCGGGTCGCCATGGATGGCACAGTTTGCGAGCAGTTCACGCAATTTGTAGAGCTCCGAGAGGGGCATGCTATAGTTGAGGAATGGAGAGCTAAAAAATTGGAAAATTATTTAAAAAAATTAACTAATGCTAAAGGTGTTATCGCCGAAAAAATTGACATCAATAATTTTCGGAGAAATTCGAAAATCCAAGGAAAAATGACCCAACTAGAAAATTCGATTAAAGTAAATTATAGAAAATTCATCCTGAAAATTTGTTATCAAAGCAAAAATTGACAATAAACCCATTTTCAAAAAAAAATCAGCGGCGAGGTTCGGAAAAGGGTTAAATTTTCCGTTGGTGCCGAAAATTTTCCGAAAAAAAGTTGGTATTGTATAGACTATCGAATCAAAGAAAAATAGGAATTCGAAAAAAGTCTAAAAGTCCAAGTTTTAGGTCCAAACTCTTGAAATCACTCTAATCCCTAAAAACCGAATTTTAAATCTGGAAGCTCGAAAATCCTGAAATTCCAATTTGGCTTCAAAATAGTTGGGGCCCTCAAAAAATCTAACTTTACATCTAAAAACTAGAACCATTGTCCAAAATCCTAAAAATTTCTCCTTGATCAGATCTATATCCTGCGCGCCAATCTGGCGGTTGCCCTGATCAAACGGGGAATATCGGTGTGGTTCATGCAACAGGACACCTTCTGGCGTCGAAACTTCTTCGACCTGGAGCTTGAACGAAAACCAGGGTACGACATTCTGTTCGACCAGGTCGGCCACGGGAACAGCAGTCAGCGGACCGGATGGGTGAACGGTGGGGATTTGTGCGGGGCTTATGAGTTTTCGGGAAGTTTTTTCTTATAAAGAGATAAAAATTCGGGTTTTGATAGGATTTCGAACTCAATTTTCGGTCTTTATTCAGGCATATGAATTTATTTCAGACATGTTTTCGAACTTCGCGGATCCTTGGGTCGGTTTACAGAAAATTTTAAAAATCGAAATTGGTTTAATTGATTTTACTAATTGTTTTAAAAAATTTTCCCGAGTTCAAGCACCTGATTTTTAAAGTTTTTAAGTTTGAGTTCTGATTTTTAAATTTAAAAAATTCAGGTGCCAACTTCTTTATTCGTGCCAACAACCACACGCGCGAGTTTTTCGAAGCGGTGGCAGCCAAGTTGGAGCACTGGTACACACCAGATATGGGTAAGTGGGTTTTTAAGTTAGTAGAGCCTGAGATTTTTGAAAAATCCGGACCTGGATGTTGGAAGCACCCCTGGACCGGATCCGGAACCCGGGAAAAGTCCGGGTCCGGTAAAGTCCGTGGTCCTCCAAAAAATGGCCGAGTCCAGGTCGGGCCCGGGTCCGGCCTCGGGCTCCATAAATTAGGGGTTTGAATCAGGGTTGCGACGGGTCGGCAAAATTTTCGGGTNGGTGCCGAATTATACTTCCTGAACAATTTAAAAAGTTTTGGCCACCGCTCAGCATTTTTTGTCCAAAAGTAAAAAGAATCAATTTTGGCACGAGGTTCGGCTAGATAAATATCCAATTCTTGTTTGGCCAAATCAATTTCACCAGAATTTGCCAAGAAAACTTCATCGTTTTCATGTAAAATGCTGTAAAAATAAATAATATTTGTATTTTTTTATTCCTAAACTTACTAAAAGACTCAACAATGGTTGGATTTTGATTGCCTCCGGAGGCAAATCTCATTCTTTTCTCTGGAACCTGCTCACCTTCACCAGTTTCTGACCCTTGACTCGAACATGGCGCCGAAGAAGCAAAAGTTGTTATTTTTGGTATCGAAGCAATGGCTCGATCTTTTAATTTCTTCTTTCTCTCGATTTCTTTTTGGCGCTGTTTTTCCAGATCAGGATGTTTGGCATTCAAATGTCGGATGAGATTTCCAGTCGATTTTGTTGAATCTTGTTTGACGCTGTGATCACAATTTTTGCATTTGACGAACTCTCCTGCCTTCACAAAATAATGCCAAATTGAATCTATATCAGTCATGCTAAAAAGAAAAATGTAAATTAAGCAAAAATAATAATTTTTATTCAAAATCAACATATAATTAATTTATCATATCGGTGAGTATGGGAAATGGAATTATTGAGTTTATCCTTTAATAAATAAAAAAAATGCTTCATCGCATACATAATGCCAAAAATCAATAAAATTGAATATGATACTATCTACCATTTAATAAAAAATAATAATTTTTCACTCGCAAAAGTCGGGTTTCGGTTCGGGTTGGGCCAAAAATCGTCGGGTCGGGTTTCGGGTTTCGGGTCGGAAAAAAGCCGGGTTTCGGGTTTCGGGTAACGGGTTTCGGGTTACCCGTCGCAACCCTGGTTTGAATCCTAAATTTTTATTTTGATGGTTCTAATATAAAAAAACAAAAATTCGACCCCATTAAAACGGCAGAAAATAGGGGTAAGAAAGCAAAATTCGATAGAGAAGATTGAGTAGGAAACCCGAAGTTCGGTAGGAAATGAAGAGAAAAAACCTAAACTTTGATAGGAAACCAGGGTAGGAAACCCATGGTCGATAGATAGGAAAGCAAAGGTCTGAAACCCCAATGTTCGACTTCATTCAAGGAATCATGATCCATCAGTGCCACACCTGGAGCCAGCCCAAGTGCGAGTTCATACCGTACAGGTAAAGTAGGGATTATGGGGTCCATGTACTGCTCCAACTTGACGGCATTTATAGAATTGGCCATTGCTGGGAATGGATGTACTCTGGGCAGAAGCATCCGCCCCATATTATGCAGCTGGACTGCGAAACAGACGGAAGAAGTGAGAAAAAGATCCAAAAAATAGGGGAAAATACAAAAAAATTAAATCACAAATTCTGACTCGAAAACTCTAAAAATCAGATTTCTTAAGTCGAAAAACCCATATCATACTGCAAATTTAGGAGGAAAAATCAAATTTTGAGAGAATAGAATCAGGAAAATGGACACAATTTTTAGAGTTCCCCTAAAATTTTGATGTAAATTAATTTTAAAAATTTAGGATTAAAAAAGCATAAATCAATTCATCATTTTTGGCCCAAAAAATTCAAATTCAAAAAGAATTTAGGCCCTTTTAAACCTCATGTCTCTTATTGTTAGGCAAACTGCAACAGTTGGCCCTGTTCGGCTTCTATTTCACCAAATCGGATGGTCGAACCTGTGACCCGGATGCCGTGCGCAAAGTCCAATTGGCCATGGAACGGGGAGAAGTGGTCAGTGACCAAAGATCATTAGGGATCAAAGATCAAAGACCATAAAAGGTCGAAGGAATATGGGAATAAGGATCAGAGTCACTGATCAAGTATTGATCGAGTGAAAAATAAAATAATTAAAAATTAAACATTTTTCTACAGGACGTGGGTGGTCCGGTCCGGCTATCATGGGGCCGATTGCAGTTCAAGGTGCTGTTATATAGAATGTCGAAATTTGGCACATTGAGAAATCCAGGATTTTTTGTTTTCCAAGAACCCAAGTGCCCTGATTTTGTGAATACGAAAATAGAAAAAAATTTAATTACAAGTCCAGCACAACAATTAGTTAAAAATTGATTCCATAATTCAATTTTTTGACCTTGGGAATAAATGTTTTTGGCATTTTTTAAAGGCGTAAGGAAAATTGCCCTAAAAAATTTTCGGGGAATTTTTGGAATTTGGCGCCAAAGCTCAAAAAATTCCATTCGTCAAATAAATAAAGTGCCGAGCTTTTTATTTTCTGGTATCGAATTTTCCGGAAACCTGGTGTCAAATTTTGGTATTTCTTTGAAATGAATTTTCAAAAAATTTTTTAATTTTAGATTTACTGGTGGCTAGTGGACTACATTCTGTAAGTACCCTACCCGTATCCCTTGACTTGTCAAAATGATGTTCACAGGTGTGCTCCGTGGTTGGGCCCGTTGTTGAAGCCGTACTTGCCGCTGGTCGGCTATATCCTAATGTTCACGATGGCCTGATTCGAATTTGATTCGTAGATGTCTAAAAATCCTAAATTTTTTGATTTTATAAAAATATAATGTTAGAATATTTGATGAATAAGATAAAGAGAAATTTATTGTTTTTTTGCATCAATTAAATTCAATAAAATGAAAAAATTCGTGGAAAAAATAGAGGAAAAAATACAAAGTCAAGTGGGATTCGAACCCCAATATCTTGGTAAAGTGGGACATTACCACTAGGCCATGCTCTTTCTCGGATAAAAAATCATTGAATTTTGAAAAAAAAAATTAGAGCAATTTTTATGATGTTGCTGTTGCGAGTTATAAGTAAGGGATATTTGTATATATTTATGCATTGTATGAGTATATTCTTCTATATTTATATCATGAAGTGGGCTAATTATGTTTGGAGAGGATACTGTACAATACATTAACAATGTAATAAAAAAAAGGTAACTAGACCGGTAGGCTATTTTACTGGTCCTAATTTTCATGTGATCTTAAAATTTTTGGCAATTTTTTTAAAAAGCTAAAATCTCTATTTTTCCTTTTTAAAAGGAAATTATTAGAAAATTTTAATGCAATTCTACCAGCCTCTAACAACACCAGCCTCTAATAAAATCATAAAATATATTTAAATAAAATTGGAATTTATTGTATTGGGCTTTCGGGATCAAAATGACAGAATATTGACATCATTTTATAAAACATTTTGTACCTAAAAAAAGTGAAATATTTTTTTATCGGCAAGGGTTGAGCAGTCCACGAGCGGGTAAGTGTATAATACACACATAAAAATTGCGCGGGATTTGTTGGCCAAATTGGGAGGATCGGATTTTGGTTGGTGAATAGCAATTTGAAGTGGTTGAAATGATATGAAAAATTAAATTCGAAAGAAGAATCGAACCTGGTCTTAATTCGTCAAATTCAAAACTCTGCCAAGTCAAAAATCAAACTCAAAAAAATCAGCGTTGGTCCCATTTTTCAAAAAATTATGTAGTATATATATAGGAAAATATGGCCAAATCTCCTGTCTGATTTTTTAGCATGAAATTTTCCGAATTTTCTTAAAAAAACTATTTTTCATATTTCCAAAAAAAAATCAATGGGATCCAAAAACAGCAAATAGTTTTTTTTAAATTTTGATCTAGGAGAGATTTTTAAGTAAAATATTTGGAAAAAGGTGGAGGCTAACTTGGAAGAAATCCCATTGAATGTTGAAAATTTCCAAAATACGAGGCAAAAATCACTAAGTAAGCGGTTGGTCTCATGCTAAATTTAAAAAAAAATTTGAGTTATCCACCGACCAAGCTATGAATTACAATTAAATGAATAATGTTCGCTTGGAATGAATTGTATGAAAAATAGAGAGTAATAAGCTAATAAGTAAGCAGTAAGCACGAAAGAGAGTGAAAAACCAAGAGACCTTTTGTAGGATCTGGGATCCAGAGAATTAAAGAAAAATTTGGAATATTTTTGACGTTTAAGGCAAGAAGTCGTCAAAGATCAAAGGCACGGTAGGCGAGGAGGATGAAGAGGAGGACGATGATCTGATCAGGCTGGGCATGATCTGGTTGGAGAACCGCCGCAAAAGTTCCGAAAATGAAGGTCGACTGGAGGGTTTCCACTGGAAAGTTTGGAAATTTATTATAAAGTTTTAGAATCATTTTTTATTTTGAGAATATTCAGATCCTATTTTTCTGGAAATATATATATTTTTTAGCATCCAAAATGTGCTTTAATAAAAAAAATTCTGAATAATTTTTTAAAGGAAATTTCGGTATTTTAGCAGGATTATTTTCACGGATTTCAAAAGCCTCTCTTTATATAATTTTGGATTCATAAATAAAAAAAAATTGTTTAAATTATTTTGTAGCTATTTTTTGCTAAATTTATAAAAATTTTATGTTTAAAATTCTGCAGAAAAAATTAATTTAAAAAAAGCAACTCACTAAACAGCACTCAAAGGCACATTCTAGCAGATCCATCGGTGCATCCTTTGGACATTTTTGTTGCGCAAATTTGACAAAATCCTGAAAATGTAAAAAAAAAATCATAGGAATAACGCCAAAAAATCTAAATTTTACAATGCCAAAATCGGATGTTCGATAGAGGCCGGCATCGTGATCGGCGTCAATCCGGGCCAACATTTGGCAGAGGATGATGCCGAACGAGAACAGGTCCGCCTGTAAAAAAAGGTAATCATCAAGTTCAAGAAGTACAGAAGGTCAAAAATTCACATTTTAGAAAAAAATTTCCAAATTTAAATCAAAAAATTTTCAGGTTTGATAATTTTTTTGTAAAATCATACATTCTAAAATGAATGGTAAATTTGTTCATTAAAAAACCAAAATAAAGACCCAATTATTTTCTAAATCCCAAAATATTTTCTACCAGAAAAATTCCTTAAATCAATTTTTTAAAAAATCAAAAATTGAAATTTTCGCGTGAACCCACCTTCTCGTTGTAGAACTGCTCCTTGAGCACTTCGGGTGCCATCCAGTTCTGTGTGCCGGCTTGTTGCAACACAACCGGATATTCCGGAATTTTGGTGGATAGCCCAAAGTCCGCAACCACCGCAACCGGGAACATCTTGTTGGGGCGCGACTTGAGCAGTACGTTCTGAAAAATAAAAGTTTAAAATTTCTTTTAATGAGATTCTATTATATTTTCCCATTTTTTACTATTAAAAAATCATATCATTATTTTTTTTCTGGTATAAAAAATTACTGACTCGATTTTAATTTTCTTAATAAGCAGACTGGATGATCTTGTAAGTTAAACAATATTTTTTTTATCGTTTCCCAAAATCCAATTTATATAAAAATTATTTTTATTATAAAATATAGATGAAAAATATGCTGAAAATTAGGCAGAAAATCATAAAATATACCAAAAAAAATTTGTAAGATGGGAAATAATAGAAATTAATAAAAATGCCCCGATAGGAAAAAATATTAATATTATTTTTCATTATTTAGAGAGAGAGAGAGAGTGAGAGAGAGTTTTGAAGGTAAGACCGTCAAAAAAATAATAATTTTTGAATAAATAAATTTTCAGAAAAAAATTCGCAAAATCAAAACTACCATGCTGGTCAGATCGCGATGCAGAAAGCCCCGGCCATGCACAAATTCCATGGCCCTGCAAATGTCCTGTGCAATGTGTCCAATCTGGAGCCATGGCATCGGCTTCGGGCCAAGAATGGCATTTTGAAGGGTTCCGCCGTCGCAGAACTCGACCAGGAGGTTCAGTTGCCAACACCAGCAAGCTGGAGCATTGGGTCGTTGATGGAGCACATGTTGAACACATAGGCCTCTGGAATTTCAAAGTTTTTATTTTTTTCTTCGATGCTTTAAAGAACTAAAGGTTTTAAATTAAAAGGCGTTAAAATTAAAGAGTAATTTAAGTGTTTTAGGTAAATTTTATATTGTAAAAATCCATCCAAAAAATGCAAGAAATTTTTTTTCCAGAATTATAATAATGAATGTACAATACTATATGGATTTAAAAAATGGTTAGGAGTTAGGAGAATTAGGAGGAATTTTCTTAAGAAAAGGGCTTAAATTTTCAAAAAATTCTCTGGTGGTGCCTATCTGCCTAACGGGACCGCTGATACCCCTTTAAAAATAAAATTTGCAAAAACTTTTAAATAAAATGATTATTATAATTTTCTTTATCCCCCCAAGGAAAGAAAAAGGTTATGGACCTGATTCCCCCCCCCCCTCCCCATGACAAAATCCTGGATACGCCAGTGGTGAAAAATTCAAAAAATTTTCATTGATGAGAAAATTTTAATTTTTCTAAATTATTTTGGATATTTTCCATTTGGTAATTTGGTTTCCACTCACTTGGACTTCAGGATGTTCGGATGGGGGCCAAGCGCTGTGCTGAGCATGTAGTCCTCTTTGCTGGCAATTTTCTTGGCACTCAATGGCGGCAAATTGGGCTTGTCCATGAGGGTTACCTTCATCACGATGGGTTCCGCAAAAGGGTTTGCCTTCTCTCGAACCTAGATTTTTTTAAAAAAAACTGCTGCAACTTTTTGCTAAAAAAATTATCAGTAAAGTTAATAATAAGAAATGAATAAAGCATGATTATAAAATTAAAATAGTCTCTCGATAGAAATGGACTTTTCTATGATTTTTGTCTTTTGAAGCGAATTCCTTCTTGCAAAATAGCACAGAAAAAGTGGATAAATAGAGGAAAAAGAAATAAACGACAATAATTTAACATGGAATGTTTACGCGTCATAAAATCATAGCGCCAAAAATAAAATTTCACTTTGTTTTTGCCAGAAAAATACTTGATGAAATCAAAAATCTTTAAATAAAGGCTGCAAAACTCGAAATCTTGCTAATTTTCCTAAATATTGGTCCAATCCCAGCAGAAAAATGCAATAAAAAGTCATAGTTAGTTTGTTTTTTTTTTAATTTTTCTCAAATAGAAAATGATATCGTATCCTCAAGAAATTCTCATATTCATTCAAAAAATATAAAAACTTCGTCTAATCCTAAAACTGAAAAATGTTAAATCGAACTCAGCTCAAAATTAAGGAAACAAATGAAATTATTCTTATCCAAAAAAAAAACATTAAAAACAATTCGCGCTCACCTTATAAACCACACCAAAGAAGCCTTCACCGAGCGTTTCGAGCACCTCAAAGTCGTCCATCTCCTTCAGCGATCCGCTGAATGCATCGCGCGCCGCGCCTCGATGTTGCGGAAGCGGCGCAACTCCTGCGGAAGCGGAAGTGGGCGTTGTGCTGAGCGATGGCAGTGAGAAGGACTCGTTGGCGGACAAGGTTTTGTGCTGCTGGGACCTAAACTTTATATTTTTTAACTGAAAAAAATGATCGAATATTGAAATTCAATATAAAAACATAAGAACTTAAAATAGGCATAAAAGTAATCAAAATGCTCGAAGTTTTCTATTAGTAAGTTTTCTATTAGTCTATTAGCATTATCAGGGGAGTTGCCAGGATTTGGGCTTGGGGGGGGGAATGGGGGGAGGGGGTCTCCGGCGGCCCCGATAGGGGCCGCCGGGGAAAAATTTTTTTTTTGAAGTTTTATCAAATTTTCTTAAGGAAATTGACCAATTTTTTGCCTTTAGTGAAAAATTTTTTCGNCCCCTCGAAATTTTAGACCCCTTCGCAGTTTAAAGGTCCGACCCCCTCCCCACCGACCATCATACGCGACTCGGCTGACCTCCCCCTTTTTTATGTATGTTTTAAAAGTGGATTCTGACCTTAATTTTCCATTAGACCTAAAATTTTCTTTTAGTTCTGGCTTCTGGAATAAATTTATTTTCTTTTAAAGAGACCTGAAATTTGAGGAGCCACCACCATTCGTTAATGTGATTGTTGAAATGGTCGGAGTAGTTGTATCAGTATCATCATCATCATCATTTCTGTGCTTGTTGTTGTTATTGTTGTGGTTAAGATGAGAGCAGCAGGATAGCGACGAGATCAACATGTTCGGAGTGCTAAAAGTTGCGCCTTACCCCTTTATGAGAAGCAAAAAACCTATTGGAAATTTTTTTAATATCAATTTAAAAAAACTTATGCCTTTACATATAGGGGCCTATTTTTCATATAGGGACCTATTTTTCCTTATCTTCTTTTCTTAGCTTATCTTAAATTTGGTATAATGAATTTTTTTTTGGTTCCAAAATCTAAAATCGACGAGTAAAATGATAAATGATGAAGATCCGTTAGCCTTTAGAGTTTAAAGGTTGTTTAGATTTCAGACCTGAACTTTTTCCTACATACCCGTTGCCTGCTGGTCGGCCGACAACAAAGCCTCTACCGCGGTTGTGGCGCTGTTGTTTCTTCCGTTTTGGTGTTACAATATTCGCGCTGCTGTTGCCGAGAGAAGAAGTTGGTGAGCGATCTGATGATCGAAATTAATATCTTTAGAATTTATCATTTTTACGAAAAATTCGACTAGAACATTAAAATTTTGAAGATCTTTAAGGTCTTTTTTACTTTATTTTATTATTTCTCGACCTTTAGAGCTTCTCACTCTTGAAAGCAAAGGCGTAACGAGGAGGGCTATCGGTGCTGGCCTCACCCCCACCTCGCCCCAAAATGCCAAGTCGAAAAAAAATCATAGGGGCCCAGGGGCGTATCGGTGGGTCGAATCGAATAAGGCCTACATTTTTCCCGACCTGAATTTTTATTGCTGTTAACGGCGGTTGTGGTGACCGGCGGAGGTGAAGCATTGAGCATTTTGGCAATTGTTGTTGTGGTGGTTGCTAGGCTAGCAAAAATCATCTCCAACATCGAAGACTGTTGATATTGTTGGCATCAAAACAAAAATGGAAGAAGATGAATGGATTGCTTGCTATTGATGTTGATCGCTGTCGTTATTTTGCAATAAATAAAGCGGCTTTATTGCTCTGCTTTTCTCCCTAAAAAAGCCGCTTAAATATGTATGAATAATGGCGATGATGATGGACACCCCTCCCTCCCCCCACCGACCAGACAGGACCACCATAAAAATGAGAAAAAGGGGCTTGTGAATGTATCTGTACATATGTTTTTTGGCTGCGAAAATAAAGAACAACATCGCATAATTTGCTGAAACTGCATTTTTTAGAACCCGGACTTTTCCCGGATCCGGGGTTCGGCCTTTTTGGGTGGACACCGGACTTTTCTCGGACTCTGGGTCCCGGTTCAGGTCCGGGGGTGTCGCTTAAATCCGGATCCAGGATCCATGCTGATTTTTCGTCCTCGACCTAAAAATCTTAAATAATTAAAAACGAAAATAAACCTTCAAAAAAACAGAAAATTTCGTGAGCTCCAATTTTTTCCTTCGATTCAGAGTCACTAAAACAAAGTAACAAAGTCATTCCGTATTCCGTTCCATTTTTGTTTATTTTTTGGGTTTGGCCGGACGCCGGATTAAGTTCAGTCATCAGTTTTCTTTCGAAAAATGGTCACACGTGCACTCTTTTGCCATTCCATTACAGTATCCCTCTGCAGCAAAGCAAAGATTGGGCTGAGCAATAATACGTTAGGATGGAGGTTCGAATTTTTCTAATTTGGTATTTTGTAACAACGATTTTTCGCTTCAATGTTGTCATTTGAACTTTTTTTTTGTGGAAAGGGGCATATTTCCATATTTGTTTCCATAAGAGCTTAATAGAAAATTCCCTATCCTCTCTCCAAAACCAAAATTCCATCTCTGGCATCTACCCTTAAGCCATGTGAATGTGAATATGAATCATCGACACCATTCCATTCCACACGAGTTGGCTTTAGAAAAACATGTAAAAAAAAACATAAGGTTTTGAAAAAGTAATTGTCAATTTTCTTAATTGATCAGCACATTTATCAAAGACTAGCATAACAACAGCCAGCAGATCAATGATCTGGCCATCTTTAAGGACAAAAAAGTCAGTGGAAAGCAAATTTGAAAAAAAATAAAGACTGTAATTACATGTAACTATTTAAGTTTAATTTTTAAGTATAACAAGATAACATTATATCAAGCCACGCCAACACCTTTGTCATATATAATCCGATCTGGGTTATTGATTGCCTCACTTCACTTCTGCCTCCCTTTGCAAATATGGGGTAGGGATAGTGGAATGTGAAAATTTGGAATGTTGAAATCAATGACTATTTCTGATTTCAACATTCTACCCTGTTAATATTAAATATTTTATTTAGCCAAGAAAATACATTACATTCATGTCTTCTGTGCACTACAAATTCAAAGCGACGCTCGAGTACAAAACCCTGACCTTCGATGGTCTGCACATTGGAGTGGACGAGCTGAAGAAAGCGATTTGTGACAAGGAGAATATTCGGACCGAATCGTTCGACCTCCTGCTCACAAATGCGCACACCAAACGGGAATACACAACGGGCGAGCTGGTGCCCCGTAACTCGTCCGTGATTGTGCAACGAGTGCCGCGCGACAATGCACTCAAGTTGCCGAAAGTCCAGTAAGTGCGATTGCAATAGGTATTTTTATAAAAAAAATTCTACGAAAACAAAACAATCCTGGCTCCGATATTTAGGATTCAGCTTAATTGCAGTTTAGTTCCTTAAAAACGTAACCTTTCTTGATTCAGTTAATTGCATTGCAGTTTAAGTTTCTTTAAAAATACGACCTTCCTTTTCTATTTTCGACAACCTTAAAAAATCCTTAACTTTTTAGATATCCTTAATAAATGCAAATAAATAAACAAAACTGAAATGTCGCCATGCCTAGCATTTATTTTTAGCACAGAATTTTACAAACCATTTTTTAATAAAAAAAATCTTAACAAAAAAAACTTAGGATGCCTAAGGGCTTTTAAAAGACGGCTATTTATAATCTATGCTCCGTTGCAAAATTATACGTCCACCCAAATTTTAAGAGTTCCACCACCTTCTACTAAGCCAATGAGGCTGAAAATTTGCACACAATTAACATATCATAAATAATAAGTTCCTGAAAATTTCGTGGATTTTCCTCGTTTAGAAAAAATTTTATGGTCGAATCACTGAAAAAAGGGTGTTGCATAAATATACGTCCACTTTTTCAAGTGAACAAAAAGTCCCAAATTTTACAAAAGAAAAAATCTGAAAAAATTCATACAATCTCATATGGACTAGATGATCAATTAGTGCTATAAAAATTTCCCACTCCATTGGGCCCATCATAGAGATTCGGGTACCCCCAAAATGGCTTGAAAACCGGGATTTTTGGAAACAAAAATTCCTACCGGCCTGAAATCCATAACAATGAAGCCTGTTTTTCTGTGGGATATTTAGTGGACATATGGGGCTACAAAATCCCGTTGACCGCTTTTCCTAAGTTCGCTTCTTTGAAAAGTAACCGGTCTTACAAATTCAAGTAACCAAAATTCCATTGAAAATACGGTATTTTTGGCATTTTAAAATTGATCGAAAGGTGCTGATAGGGAGAGTAGAG
>LDKF01002044.1:13398-24138 GCA_001026735.1 Rotylenchulus reniformis | reverse complement strand
CAGAATAGTCGCTACAGTGCCAATTAGTTTATCCCATGTTGAAAATCTTCTCAAATCAATCATATCTCCCCACATTAACGGATCCTTCTCTTCCCAATGAGCATTACACATCATAGTACACAGCGTCTCAGCTTCCTCCTCAGGCCACAAATCTGGCTTTTCTTTAACTTTGATCTCCCAATTCGATTTCCATTCTTCCACTGGATTTCTTAACCAAGTTGGTCCTTTCCACCAAAACTCCAAATGCTGTATTTCCTCCGGCACTACCCCTCTAGTGGCCAAATCAGCCGGATTCTCCTCCGAAGATACATGATGGAAAATACAGTCACGATAATCGCGAATCTCCATAAGCCGATTCGCGATGAATCTCGGTTTCGTCTCCGCAGATTCCAAATTTATCCATGAAAGCGCAGCTTGCGAATCGCTCCAAATATGACTCTCCTCAAGGCCAAGTTTCAGCTCCCTCTTCACAAATTTCAGGGCACGAACTCCTATCAGTATTGCAAGCAATTCCATCCTCGGAATGGTGATCTTCCCAGATTTAGACTTCAAACGATTCTTTGAAAAAACAATATTCGCATCTATTCCCCCTCCAGATTCAGATCTCAAATATACCACAGCCGCATAGACCTCCTTCGAGGCATCCACAAAAACATGCAGTTGAAACCTTTCAACATCTTCATTTCTGACTCTGCGCGGGATACGAACAACTTGGTCCTTCCAAGCTTCCAAAATATCATTCCACTCTCGGGCATTCTCCTCCGAAATAGGTTCGTCCCAAGTTTGAGCTAAACTCCAGAGCTTCTGAAAGTACAATTTCGCCTCAACCAAACATGGACACAACAATCCCAACGGATCGAACAAAGAACTCAACACTTGCAGCACATTCCTCCGAGTCACAACATCCTCTTTCGCCTGTGGGAATTTAATCTCCAACATGTCATTCCCAAGCTCCCATTTTAATCCAAGAACTTTCGGCTTTACAGTCTCCAACCGATCCTCTACCGGAATCCTCTCCATTATTGGCTGTGCATTGGTAATATATTCCCTTATGTTCATCTTGGCCACCCGGAAAATTTCCTTTGACTCCTTGTACTTCTCCCAGATTTCATCTTCCGATTCTCCGCTCATCATCAGATTATCCATATAAGTATTGCTCCTCAACTCCGAGGCTAATGCAGATTTATCATACTTCCCTAGATGATGCTGAATTGTCGCACAAAGCAAGAATGGAGAACAAATCACTCCAAAAGCGACTCTTTGAAACCGATAAATAACCAAATTCTTCCCTTTGGGCGGCGCATGGATATCTCTGACCCACAGAAATTTCGTCACTTCCCGGTCAGGTTCCTCCAATTCAATTTGCAGAAAGGCAGCTTCAATATCGCCCAATAACACAAATTTGGGTAAACGCATCCTCAGCAGCATTCCAACCAATTCCGGCAACAAATTTGGTCCAGTATACAGACATTCATTCAAACTTCTCCCATTGCGCACCTTTGCCGACGCATTGTACACCAATCTCAACTTGTGTGTGACCACCGGGTGATGAGGCAAATAATGCTCTAAAGTTCCTTCCCTTCGTTCAGCCACTTCAATTATTCCCTTCTCCAATTGATCCTTAATTTTAGCATCATATTTCTCCAACAGTTCCAAGTTTGGCATTCCTTGCAAACGTCTTAGAAATGACACCAAACATCGAAATGCAAGTCCATAGTTCGACGGCAAGTTCGGATTTTCCTCTTTCCAGAGCCATTTCGTCCGATATCTTCCTTCCACCTGACGAATAGACTTTCCAAATAGAATCATGCAAGTCTCATCTTCATTCCCATCCGGATCCTCTTTGATTCCCAATGTCTGCAGATCCCACCAAGAAGAAATAACATTGTCCTCTGGCAGTTGTTCCTCATTCGACTGGTTAATAGACACATGGCTTTGAACTGTCCAACTTCTTCCTGCCTTTGCCAGTTGAAATTGCCCACAGACAACAGGACCCACGGTCGTCTCAATCAAATGGAACTCCCTTGTCACATCTCTTTTACGAATGAAGAACTTCCAGAAGTCAGCAATTCCAATTAGAATATCAGGTTCCCGATTAACCAGTTCCAAATTACGACATATTTCTCCGCAAGTTATCTTCCGTGGAATATCCCCTAAGCATGCTGCCTGGAACCCCTTCGCAAAACTCTGAGAGCTATGCAGCACAGTTTGCTCGCTTCGACCATCCCGGAGCATAAACTCCACAACATATTTTCCCGATGTGAATCGCCTTGGTTCCGTCGACTGGAACGTATTGACTTCCAATACACCCTGTCCAATCTTTGGAGGTTTCAAATCTTTCACCAACTCGTCCGAGATGTACGAGGTTTGATTTCAATTTCACGCGCTTCAATGCGAGTATTTTACAGCTTGATAAAATTTTAGGGGTGTATTTTGGTTCAGAACCTCGTTTTAATGGGTGTATTTTGATAATCTACCGAAAATAATATTCCCCACATAACATATATTTTGAATATAATTTTTTGGTTCGCAAATGAATAAAAAAAATTAGGTTTTGTTGTCTGATAAAAATAGTTATGAAAAAAATTAATTTAGTCCAACGGGACTTGAACCAAAAAGAAGGAACAGTAGTCTGCAGCACTATCCTCTAGGCTAGGGCTGTTCAAAACTTTTGGTTTTGAGTTTTGAGTCAAGAAAAGTTTTTTTTTGGGTTTTGGTTTTGAGTTTTGGTTTTGGGTTTTAAGTTTTGAAAACCAAAACTTTTTTGCACTGGATAAAATGCCCCCTCCAGAAAATAATTGGAACATTAGATGTTATAATTCAAATTTTTATATTAAACATAATGCCAATCTTTTTCTCTGTCTTTAGCCCAATTTTCTTTCTCTTTTTCTCTGTCTATAGCGCATTTCCAAATGTCTAGCAACAATTTTTCTTTTTCTATAAAAATGCAATAAATAATGTATTTTTAAGATATTAATTTAAGAAATTATTATTATATCAGAACTCAATTTGCTATATGAACTCGAGGAAAATGACGATGAAGATTTTAATGAAGAAACCGAATCTCAAGACAAAATCAGAGGCAAACTTGATTTGACGGAACCAGCTCATTCTTTTTCACGTTATTACCAGTTCAAAGGGGGCGACCAAAAGGCCAAATCCAGAATCTATTCCAAATTTCTATCAAGAAATAATGGCGGTACCTCGGGGATGGAAAAGCATCTCAAACTTCATCAAAAGTTTTTATATGTATCATTTTTAAATAATTTTTTTATTTAGATTTTACAAGAAATTCATTGATTCAAAGACCCAAAAATCACAAAAGCGACTAACAAATGAAGAACCTTCAACTTCGCAAAAAATGCTAAAACAGACGGATTTAACCGAATTTAAAGCTGTGAAAATGTGGCCGAATGATCATCCAAAATCTGAAAAAATAGATTCCCTTATTTTACGTTTTATTTGCCTCTCTTGTGAGTCGATAATGTTACCAAAAAAACGGGTTTTCAGATATTTTTGCAGAGGCGTGTCCGAGGTTAGAAAAAAATTAAACATTTATTTTACAAAATTATTTGAGCTATAAACCAAAAACACGCCAATTTATGACAAAATTACTCGAGTCCAAGTATGTAGAATGCCTCTAAGTGTTAAAAATAGAAATCAGTCAAGTCAAATATATGAGTTTTACTACAGATTTATGGCAAAATCGGAAGAAAAAGAAAAGCTTTTTGAGGTTATTTAATGATATATTAATTGAATTTAAGTTTTATTTAGTCTCACATGCCATTACATCAATCAGAATTTTGAAAGAAAATGGAAAATATTGAATACTTGGCCTATGCCCGAAGCACACACAGGCGAAAACATTAGTAATTGTCTGGCCAAAATTTTTCAGCTTTTCGGAGTTGAAAATGATCGCAATCACATTGTGTTACGGGATGCAGCCTCTTCAATGATCTGTGCAATTGAGGATTTGAATCTTGATCACTGTTTCTGTCACAAGCTCCATCTAGTAAATTTTCTCAAGTATTATTTTTTGCATTTTTTAAGGCCTTAACCGATGGATTGGAGCATAAAACTAAGAACATTCCCGAGATAAAGGAATAATTAAAATTGTGTCGAGAATTAGTTGGATTTTACAATCAATCGGCCAATTTTCAAAAAACAATGACCAGACAACAAGAATTAATTGGAGCTCCCACTAATGGATTAGTTCAAGTAGTTTAACAAAGCAAACAATATAATATTTTTATTTAAGGATGTAATTACGCGTTGGAACAGCTCATTTGCAATGATAGAACGCATAATCCAGCAAAAACGGCCACT
The DNA here is from genome assembly GCA_001026735.1 of Rotylenchulus reniformis. Classification (NCBI taxonomy): domain Eukaryota; kingdom Metazoa; phylum Nematoda; class Chromadorea; order Rhabditida; family Hoplolaimidae; genus Rotylenchulus; species Rotylenchulus reniformis. The sequence goes on along the minus strand of LDKF01002044.1, from coordinate 19,812 downwards.
TACCTTAACACAAATTGATTTTCCAGATATGAAATTACCCGATCATGAATTGCTTAAAAGCCTGACTGAAGTTTAAAACAATTTATTTTTGTTATTTCATGAATTTCAGGTTTTAAAACCTTTCGATACCTTTACACAACTATTATCAAGTCGAAACGAATGCATTTCTTCTGTCTTACCGGCCTATAAATGTTTACTAGCAATTTTAAATGAGAGAATCTGATCTTAATGTTACTCGTTCATTCAAGAGTGGTGAAAAATGGTCTGAAATCTAGAATGGAAAAGTATGAAAGCAAAAGGTACTTATGAAAAAATAAATAGATAATTCAGTTGGTTCAGATTTCTTATAATTTCAACGCTGATAGATCCAAGATTTAAGAGTCATCAAAATTTGTTCAGTTACGAAGATCGGGTACAAAATAAAGCGATGTTGCAGAGTGAAATTGAATTGTTTATTAATCCCGAAAGACGGTTTTTCCCGATTTTTTTCTAAGAAGGCTTAATCTTTTTTTCAGATGTTCGGATTCTGAGGGAACAGTGGAGATGAGCACATCGCAGCCTACTGATCTCATGTCAAATTTTTTGTTCACAAGACCAAATGAAGCGGCAGAAACAAACTACAAACGAAATGATCAGCAGAGCACAAGAATTTCGGAGGAAATTGATGCATATTTTAAGGCAAAAATTATTAACAGTCATAATTTTTAAGCTAGTTTCAGGCTCCCCTTGAAAATTCAAAAATCGATCCGTTGGAATTTTGGCGCCACAAAACAATTTATCCAACCATCAGACAAATAGTACCAAAGTTTCTCTCTGCTCCACCAACAACAGTCGAATCAGAAAGGACATATAGCAAATTATCTGATATTTACAGTCCAATGCGATCAAGCTTTTCAGAAGAACACGGAATGCAACAACTTTTTTTGCACTTTAATTTTGATGATTGAAAATGAGATTTGTTTAAATTTTATAAAGGAAATATGAAAGTTTTGGGTTTTGAGTTTTGATGTTTTGGGTTTTGACCCCAAGTTTTGGTTTTGGGCTCGTTTTGGGTTTGGTTTTGAGTTTTGGAAAATTTTAGGTTTTGGACAGCCCTACTCTAGGCCATTCGTGCAGACATGAGTATGGATGACATTTCTGTGCTGATTGTTATGCAAATTTTCTCCCTCAAAAAATTTTTCCTCTCAAAAATGGAGTCGAAAATAGTACCCCCCTCTTCACGACTGAGGTTGAAATACAAATCCCCCCTGCAATTAGTCTGTGGCGGTCGGGACCCAGATAACCAAACACAGATGCACAAGGGACAAGGAGATCACCGATTTCCAAGTCCGAGCAAAGTTCCCAACTTTGCTCCAGGTTCCAACTTTGACTTTGACCCAAACTCCAACTTCCGATTCCCAATAGAGTTGCAACTTCCAGTTAGCCCAAGGTTTGGTCCCGTCCGATCACAAATATTTATTCCAAATTAAGAATACAAATAGAATATAATTGTTGGAACCAAGGGAAAGAATAAAACGCGGAATCCTGGAGAATGAGCCGAACTGAACCCAATGGAACAGACAAACTGAACCCCGACAATGGGGAAATGAAGATATTTATAGGGAAAGCGATGAGTCATATGAGTCATCGCCGGGGAGGGAGAATAATTTGAGGATGACAGCAGAAAAATCAAAGTACAATGAAAAAGAGAATTAGAGGAAGCGAGAAAGAAGGGAAAAATAAGAGAGACAATAAATAAATTAATCGCCATCGGCGATACTCCGGGGGACAAGACAAAACTATGAATTACGGAAGCAAATCCAAAAGTTATCACATACAAATCATCTCATCAGCGTATGTCTTTCTGCATATCTTCTCTGCCTCTCTTTCCTTCAAGCCCCCTCTTCGTCTGATCCATCCTCAACGTATTTTCTTTTGAGTCCTCTTCGAACACCTGACATTTCCTGAGCATCACATTCTTTCTCCTCCTCTTTCATGAAGTTGAATCCCGATCCTTTCCACTTGCACTCCTGAACAATCAGTTGGTATTGCTCCTCTGATTCGAATTTCAACGAAAGAGTTTCCATGCCAAAGTCCCAGCCATCTCTCTCTTTAACCCCTGGAAGTCGCGGTCGCCACAGTGGTCGTTGAAACATCTCACATTCTCGCTCCAAAGTGATATTGGGCAACATAGCAATTTGTTCTCGCGCCGACTTCTGCGAAACCCGAAGGTAGTCAATTTCCCTGGTAACCAGGTCACTCGCAACCAGCTTGATTCGATAATCCTTCATCACTTTCTCTAACTTTCGAACCATTGCATTCCACAAATTTTTATCCTTTTCAAAGATCTCCTCCAACCCATCGCTGCTCGGAACATCTTCTACCAACGCCATCAGGAAACAAGGCAAGGGCCAATAAAATCCAGCCTCCTTTTGGTGAGCTTTGACTTCCCGTCGCATGAACACATTCGTAACCCGTACGGGACTTCCTCGTCGCACAGTTCCCTTCGAGTTTCCTTCCTGAGTGTGTTCCATTTTTCCCCCGATCGAATAATAGTGAGGGTAGCAGGGCTCCGACCGTCTTATATACCCCTTTTCTTCTCCACCATCGTCCTGATTCATTGCCCTCATCGGATGATTCACCAATGCCTTCGATTGGATTGGTATGACGCAATCCATTGGTATGACGCAATCCAGCGTCCCTCCAGGCGACAACTGACCAAAAAAGCAAATGACCACCATCATCCTGCTGATCTGACGATACCCCAAAAAGAAAGGATGGCAGCGAATGAACACAAATAGAGCAGCGATCCCAAAGACGATAAAACCACTGACAATTATCCAATTGAAACTTCCGAATCCGCCGAATATAGTACCAGCAATAAGCTGCTCTCTTATCGTAGTAGCCAGTGTTAGCCAATCCCATCGGAAACTCATTGAACTGTTGTACCCCGTGCCTTTCAGACTTGGACTTATGTCAAATTTCGATTTCACATCCGATACGAGATGCACTAATTTTCCCTCCAAATGGAACTCAGTTATTCCTCCAACACATTCCACCTTGCAATCCTCTGAAACATCGCCTCGATCCAATGCCAATGGAACCAATTGTGTTGTACCCTTCTCAGAGCATCTTCCCGTAAGGAATGTGCCCTCCGAACAAGTCACTTCAGCCAGAGAATCACCCATATCGGTGTAGCAAGAGAAATTTAAGCCAGCGCCTTCGACACAACGGAAACATCCGGAGAACTCATTGACCTCAATTCTGCAGACACTTAGTTGGGTGGAAACAGCCAAATGTAAGTTGTGCATTTTAACCGTGACTTGTATCGGCGCATATTCGCTCGTCGAATAGACCTCCTTTCCCTTATTATGCAACGATAGACTTGGGGTTTCCAACGGGAGACTTGATTCCGGATCCTCAAAGTAATGTTCCAACAGGAGATCACGGCATATGCAAATTTCCTCCGTATCTTCAGGGTTTGGCTTACATTCATCACATGCGCGCAGATCCAAAGAACAATTGAAACTTTTTGCCGCCGCATAATCCGGGCAAAACAAATTTCCCTCTATATCATCCACCAATGCCACAGAGCTTCCATCCGTCAAAAACTTCTCAAATCGACGAAATACCGATAGAAAACCTTCCGTGGATAAATCCTTGACTGGTTCCAAATACACCGCCCTTGTGCACAAACAAGTAATCAACACAACCCACACCTTCCTGACGGTTCCTTCTTCCTGATAAACAGTTGGTCCCAAGTAATCGATTCCAATCGAAGCAAACGGATAACTCCTTTGGGTACGTTCTGTAGGCAAATTCGCCATTTTGGGCAGTTGAAACGGATAAGCCTTCATCCTTCGGCACATTTGACACTTCCTCAGTATGCCTTTGATCGTCCTTCGCGCTTGTGGCGTCCAAAAGCAGCTCAAAAACTCCGTCAAAGTACTCTCAGTCCCAGCATGGGCGAGTCTCTTGTGCAGATGCAGAACTAACAAAGTTAGGATTTTAGCTCCTTTTGGTATGATGATCGGATTTTGCATCTCGGCGCTTCCATCGCTGCCTCGAATCCTCGTTTTCAACCTTATTATGCCCATTTCATCTCGGGTAGTTTCCCATTGATCGAACGACCCTTCGTACTGTGCTTGTGCCCATTTGAAAATCAACTTTTCGGCCATTTCCCGACTGTTGCTGCACTCAAATTCTGGCGATAAGCCCACCAGCTCTCTCCGCTTGGCCAATCCTTTAATCCACGGTTTGTCAAAAGTTCCTTTGAATTTGATTCTCATAAACATCAGAATAGTCGCTACAGTGCCAATTAGTTTATCCCATGTTGAAAATCTTCTCAAATCAATCATATCTCCCCACATTAACGGATCCTTCTCTTCCCAATGAGCATTACACATCATAGTACACAGCGTCTCAGCTTCCTCCTCAGGCCACAAATCTGGCTTTTCTTTAACTTTGATCTCCCAATTCGATTTCCATTCTTCCACTGGATTTCTTAACCAAGTTGGTCCTTTCCACCAAAACTCCAAATGCTGTATTTCCTCCGGCACTACCCCTCTAGTGGCCAAATCAGCCGGATTCTCCTCCGAAGATACATGATGGAAAATACAGTCACGATAATCGCGAATCTCCATAAGCCGATTCGCGATGAATCTCGGTTTCGTCTCCGCAGATTCCAAATTTATCCATGAAAGCGCAGCTTGCGAATCGCTCCAAATATGACTCTCCTCAAGGCCAAGTTTCAGCTCCCTCTTCACAAATTTCAGGGCACGAACTCCTATCAGTATTGCAAGCAATTCCATCCTCGGAATGGTGATCTTCCCAGATTTAGACTTCAAACGATTCTTTGAAAAAACAATATTCGCATCTATTCCCCCTCCAGATTCAGATCTCAAATATACCACAGCCGCATAGACCTCCTTCGAGGCATCCACANCCCAGATAACCAAACACAGATGCACAAGGGACAAGGAGATCACCGATTTCCAAGTCCGAGCAAAGTTCCCAACTTTGCTCCAGGTTCCAACTTTGACTTTGACCCAAACTCCAACTTCCGATTCCCAATAGAGTTGCAACTTCCAGTTAGCCCAAGGTTTGGTCCCGTCCGATCACAAATATTTATTCCAAATTAAGAATACAAATAGAATATAATTGTTGGAACCAAGGGAAAGAATAAAACGCGGAATCCTGGAGAATGAGCCGAACTGAACCCAATGGAACAGACAAACTGAACCCCGACAATGGGGAAATGAAGATATTTATAGGGAAAGCGATGAGTCATATGAGTCATCGCCGGGGAGGGAGAATAATTTGAGGATGACAGCAGAAAAATCAAAGTACAATGAAAAGAGAATTAGAGGAAGCGAGAAAGAAGGGAAAAATAAGAGAGACAATAAATAAATTAATCGCCATCGGCGATATAGTCCCCCCTGTAATAGACCCCCCTCTGGAGGGGGTTGAAAAATAAATCCCCCGGGGGGTCTAATACAGGAAATACGGTATCTAACATTTATTTTTCGAACCTTCCCCCTCCCCCAAAAAAAGAATATATTTGTTCTAAGTTGGATTTCCATGTAAAAAATCATTTTCTATTTTAAAAGTTTGGAAAGAAAGGCCCAGAGCCTGAAAACAATTGATTCGATGGTACTTGTGCAGTTTATAGGTGCAATTTACCAAAAATTTTCAAAAAAATAAAATAATAAATAAAAAGGTATATCAAAATCATCAATTTAGCATTGAAATATTAAAAGAATCTATTCTGCGGTCGCCAGAGCAAGATCAATTTAAATTCATTTTTGAGGTCGGAATTGAACTTTGAAACGAAAAGTACAGTTTGGGTTATAACTCGGTTCAAACCAAACCTAGTGAAACGAATTTGGTGTGGAAAAATAGAGAAAATTATTAGCTACAAGATGGGCCTAAGCTCATCCGAATTGGCCCAGTTCAAAAAAAGCTATGGCTAGAATAATCACCCATATCGGCCAATTTACCAAAAATTTTCAAAAAAATAAAATAATAAATAAAAAGGTATATCAAAATCATCAATTTAGCATTGAAATATTAAAAGAATCTATTAGTAATAAGAAATTTTACAATAAGAAATTTTTGTATAATACCAAAAAAATTCTAGATAAACTATCACGTGATATAAAAGTGAAAGTTTGGAGTTGGAGTTGAAGGAGTTTATAGAATTTCTTGTATGTGCTTTTTCTTGTATTTATTTTTGTATTTAATAAATACATTTCTATACAATCCGAATTAGCCCATTGCAAAAATCTATGGCCAAATAAATTATCCGGAATTGACCGATACGAGTGATTATCCTGACCATATATTCCATTGGACCAGTTCTAATGGGTTCGGCTTATTTTGTAGCTTTTTAGCTAATTTAATGCTTTATCCTTTGCCATCAAGTTCGTTTCGTTA
>LDKF01002042.1:0-42473 GCA_001026735.1 Rotylenchulus reniformis | reverse complement strand
TTCATTTCATGCATCGTATTTTTTTCTACAGTACCCTGGTACAACTACAGTAATTATGTCGCCCGTCGAAAATACTCGGCGGGAAAGCACACAACTCCGGCGTACCATGGAGCTGGTAAAATGGCGCAGGCGTGCAATACGCCGATCACACAACTTGGTGATGTTGGACGTGGAGTTGCCCGACAATTTTCCGATGAGCCAAAGGCCAACAAAATCTGTCGAATTGCGCATTTGAGTGTGTCTGCTGTTTTTTTACTGTATTGTTCATTTTTGAATACTGTATTCTCTCTAAAATAAGACCACTCTTCATTTTACTGTATTGTTCATTTTTGCATACTGTATTCTCTCTAAAATAAGACCCCTCTTCAATGAAAAGCTAGCCATTAAAATTTTCGAATTCGCAAATGTAAACTTGTGGAGGGTAACCAAACCCGGATTCTCCGACATCACCAGCACTAAAAAAATTAAAAAAGGTGAAACGATAAATTAAATGGTTGAATTTTCAAAATTGATGGCCAAATAACAGAAAAAAATTCCCGAATGTGCTCTTGGAATTAGAAAATACCCTAGTAAAACACTTTGAAAAAATGAGGAAAATAAGACCCACTCCCACCCCCTTGAAGAGGGTTTGAAAAAATAAGAACCCCTGTCTTATTTCAGAGAAAATACGATAGTTTTTATCCCTTTCATAAAAGGACCAGGTTTTGGTGATCCGTTATGAGATTCAGACAGGATTTGGACATTTAAAGCCTAAAAAAATAAAGCGCAAGTGAAATTATCTTTATATCTTAAAATTAAAAATGACTTTTTAATTTATTATTCTTCCCATAAAGATATTACATAAAATCGAAATGTTGAACATTTATTTATTATTTTGCAAAAATAAAGCCAATTTATTTGCTTGAATAGACTTTGTACACTTCAATTTATTAAATTCAAGGATATTTTTACTAGGGATCGGACAAAGGCATCGGTTGGCGGTTTTCGGTAATTTTACCGAAAAATACCGAAAAAATCCAAAATCATTCGGTCAGTAATTTTCGGTAAAATTACCGAAAAATACCGTTACCGAAAAATAGCGAAGAAATTTTTTCGGTATTTTCGGCGGTAATGATTATTTTTTGAGAAGATTAAAAATCGATTTAAAAAAAAATTAGTAAACAATAACTTAATCATCAATATAGATTAATTTTCTTAAATAAAATATCATTGGAAGGTTTTCTAATTTTTAAGTAGCATGTTAGTGGTCGATTTTCCAACCGGGCCCGTAGTTGCTGTTTTCATTCGCTTTTTTTTTATCTATCACGGGATTATCTAACCTTGAAGCTGGACTTTATTGTTGGCTACCTTCATCTCTAATCATTTAATAATTTAAATTTACTTAATCTTTTTTAACAGCTAAATATTTCTTGTCATATTGTATCAAAAAAGCAGTTATTCATTTAAAATTTAGAATTTTCACAAAAATATTGATTTTTTGACAGAATAAATTAATACTTGGTGGATTTTTTGAAGAAATTTCATTTTTATAAGGCCGCCGTAAAAAATTTTCTTGAAAAATTGGAATATTTTCTTAAGAAAATTTTAAATTTTTGGTTCAGCGGTTTTTTCGGTTTGGTAATTGATTTTTTCGGTAATTGAGAATTGTTCGGTCAGTAATTTTCGGTAAAATTACCGAAAAATACCGAAAAAATCAAAAATCTTTCGGTCATTAATTTTCGGTTACATTACCGTTACCGAAAACCGAAAATTACCGAAAATTACCGATCGGTATTACCGCCGGTCCGATCTCTAATTTTTACTTTGGCTTACTGACACTCTTGTATAGAGTTTTTGATAATTTACCACTCATATTTTTTCAAGGTATAAAAATCTTTACAAAAATCCATACTAAACTTTACTTTAATTTTTTTTATAAAAAATCAAACTCTGCGTTGAATCTTAGCATAAAGCTCCGAAGCAAAAATCAAAAATCATTTTAAAAAATGTGAAAAAAATCAGCATTATTCAGATGAGAAGAAACAAAACAAAAGCCATTGTCAAATAGATTTTAAAAAATTTTTCAGAAGATTTTTACACGTTTCAATGTGATTGAAATCCAAAAAAAACAATAAAACACGCTAAAATTTAATCATTATATAATATTTTTTATTCATTAAAAATTCACAGAATTTGCTTTATGCTAAAGGCTTTTCGTTAATAAAATATGAATCCACCGATTGAAAAAAACAAAACATAAAAAGATAAATAAAAAAAATTAAACTCCCAACTAATTTATTACTTTTCTAATCGTATATTAAATTTCAAAAGAATTTTAACTAAAAAATTTTTTGGAGTGTGTTTCACAAGTTATTTTCTTTTCGCTTATGAATTTATTTTTAAAAATTGGGACATTTTTTGGCAAGAGTATAGTTTGCCAAAATTTGAATATTAAAGACAAATAGTCACAAAAGTCAAATAATTTTTTATGATATTTTTCGACTTTCGTCTAAAAATTTTCGAATTTCGAAAAACCAAATCCTTTAGGAAGGAGGCAAAAAAGGGCAAAAAGAGAGACAAAAAAGAGGCAAATTGCGGTCCCGCGGAAAAAATAAATAAAAAGAGCTGAAAATTCGCAACATAGGGTTATTTGGGGTGCTGATTACGAATCTGAGCTCAGATTTTGTCCATGATGAATCAAACCTATGATTTTGCTTCAAGTCTTGACTTTCTCACTAATTTTTCATTTTTGCGATTTTCATATCGCAAAAAATATATATGAAAAAATTAAAAAAAACACGATTGCATATATTTTTTATTATTTTATAATCATCTTAATAATATTTTTGCGTTTTTACTGCATAATTATTCGTACAATTTCGTTGAATATGCATTAGGCTAATATCTCTCATTGACGAAAAATCAAGGCTTGATGAAAAATCATAGATTTGGTTCATCATGGACAAAATCTGAGCTCAGATTCGTAATCAGCACCCCAAATAACCCTACGTTGCGAATTTTCAGCTCACATGTCCAGTTTTAAATTTTTTTTATTTTTCCGCGGGACCGCAATTCTGCACCATTGCCCAAAAGGTGCTATGTCGTTTTGCAAAAAAATATCAAAATGGGCGTTTTGCAAAAAGATATCAAAACCCAATATGTTCCCCAAAAACTTTTTTGTTAGACTTGTTAGACCAAAACTTACAGCGACAAACTTGTGCAGAATTTTATGCTCTATCTTTTGGTATTTTTAGTTTTTCAAAAATCGAACAAAAAGTTCGAATTTTTCGTGAAATACTCTATTTTTCTATATTTTTGAAAATTTTCGGACTTTTTGTTCGAATTTCGAAAAAATAAAAATACCAAAAGATTGAGCATAAAATTCTGCACAACTTTGTCGCTGGAAGTTTTGGTCTAACAAGTCTAACAAAAAAGTTTTTTGGGGAACTTATTGGGTTTTGATATTTTTGCAAAACGACTCAGCACCGCCCAAAAAAGTAGGTATATTAAGTAAAAAATTGAAGAATGCATTTGGCATTTTGTCTTCTGCTGCTGCTACTTCTTTTCGGTATTTTTCCCCAAAATTCCCATGCACTGCTCAAATGGCTCGGCATTTCCGGTGTGAAGAATTGCATTGTGGAATTGTAAGTGCCATTTAACAGAATGTTTCATGAACTTAGTAAAATTGTAAACAAATAAATTTGTTTTACGGATATTTTTTTCTCTGGTGTCCAAAATCCAAAAAAATCTCCAGGTTAAAAAAATTGGAAAAAAATTCAGAGATGGTCCGGGAAGTATATGTGTGCCTAAAGAAAAATTGCCACGCTGCAACCGACTGGCCTGGAACTTGTTGAAGGTGACCTAAGGGAAATTCAATTATAATTTATAGAAAATTGTTTGGAATAATAAAAAAAATGAAAACAATTGGAGTTTCTTTGTTTGGTAGTTTTAGAGGTTCGACTCAAAAAAATGTTTTGATTTTTTTTTTGATTTTATTATTTATTTTTTAAAATCTATTTTATGTGGGCAAAAAAAAATAAAATAAAGTACGGATCTTCGGTTTAATTACCCAAATTTGAGATAGTTTTTTAATCCTACCCTGAATTCCAGTGGTATGGAATAAATTTTGGAATTGTACCGCCCTTAAAGGGTGGTACTTAAATTGATACATAATTTTAAAATTTTTTAAATATTTATTCTTTTATAGTAATTGATTTTATTATTTATTTTTTAAAATCTATTTTATGTGGGCAAAAAATATAAAATATAGATTTAGTAAGCGATTGGATTGAGATTGAAAATGCATGAAAGTGGGATGGAAATATTGATAAAGATGTGAGATAGTGTGATTTGAGTGGAGAGAGTACAGACGACGAAAGATGGTTAGAGAGTGGGATAGGAGTGACAAGTATGACGGCGAGGAGAAGGTGAATCAGAGCCCTTTGGAAAGGGCCAACCTATGTGATGGTGTGAATCCGATTCTGACGTCCATTTTAACGCATTGCGTCATCTGACGTCACTTTTTGACGTTGACGTCAAATTTTTTACGATATATCATACTTCATATTTTTCATTTTGTTGCAAACTTCCTGGGGTAATTTTTGACGCTGAATCCGATTCTAATGTCCTTTTTCAACTAATGCGTCATCTGACGTCACTTTTTGACGTTGACGTCAAATCTCTTTTTACAAAATCAAACATTTTTGCGGACTTCCTGGGATAATTTTTGAAGGAATACGAATTTAATCTCCATTTGTTTAATACATTCATTTGTCCATTTTTCGTCAATTCCTTTCCGTCCGGGGGCAGGGTGGATTTAGAATAGGTCCCTGAATTTATGTGAAAATTTAATAAAAATTTCTCGTAATTTTCAGAGATTTTTCCTCGCCGTCCTCTCGAATCGTAATCAACGGTACACAGTCCTTAGGTTTCTCAAAAAAATTCATAGACCTTGAGTTTTTTCAAAAAAATTTCACAGGCCTTAGGCTTTAGAAAAAATTCCACAGGGAATTTTTTCGATTTTTTTATGTCTGTGAATTTTTTTGAGAAAATCCAAGGCTTGTGAAATTTTTTGAAAAACAGAAGGTCAGTGAATTTTTCAAAAACTCAAGATCTGTGAAATTTTTTGAAAAATCCAAGGCCTGTGAATTTTAATTTAAGAAAAATCTCTTTCCAGAAAAATCACGGGTCCCGATCGGGTTTTTCAAAAAAAATCACGGTTCCCTGATCGGGTTTTCAGAAAAATCACGAGTCCTGATGGTTTTTCAAAAATTTCAGAGGCCTCTAATGTAGGGTCCTTGATCGGGTTTTTCAAAATTCCAGAGGCCTCTCACTTTCGGCGCACGGCACAACCTCGCAAGTCCATGGAATTTTCGATGCCTTGAAAATCGATATTTTAAATTTGCAGAAATTAGGTTATTCTGAAATTTCGAGCTGACCGAATGTTCGATCGATATTCGATTTGATTTTAATATTTCTGATTGTTGAAAAATATTCTGATTTTAATTATAATTATTTCTGTTTATGTAAATATTCTGATTTGTTTTTCTGATTATGTAATTATTCTGATTTTTATTTTTTGCTTTTGCGAAAAAAATTTGCTGTTAAAATCAGAATATTCTGGTTTCTACTTTGATTTTATAAAATATTTTTTTCTGACGCCAAAAAAATTTTGACGTCAGCGACAAAAAGCGACGTCAGATGACGCAACAGGTGAAAAAGGACGTCATAACCGGATTCAGCATCAAAAATTACCAGAAAAATTTTAAGCAAGCAATTTGCCAGAGATCGTTTTAAACTTGCCCATGGGTAGGCCATTACCCTTCTGTGATTTGGCGGAAAAACGCTACCCGTGCAGAGCAAAAATTAATTGACAATTTTGGATGATGAGAAATTTAAGAAAAGAAAACCAAAGAATCATCTAGACATTCAGACTAATCTAATAAACTAAAATTTATAGTGATTGGATAAGAAATCAGGGCAGTTGGGTGTGTCACAAAACGCAAACTACCCAAATTTGGAGTGAATTTCCATTTTGTGACACATCTAACTGCCCTGATTTTTTATCCGATCTCTATGATTTTCAGTTTATTAGATTCGTCAGAATGTCTAGATGATTCTTTAGTTTTACTTTTCTTAAGTTTCTCATCATCCAAAATTGTTAATTAATTTTTGCTGCGCGCGGGTCGTCATTTTTCGCTGATTCGCAGGAGGGAAATACCCTCCTTATAGCAGTGGCTTAAGGGCCCCCTTCCAAAAGTCTCTACCAATATTGGGTTAAAAAATCGAATAAATTTTTAAATTCGAATTTTTCTTAAGAAAAAAATCTTTTTGGGTGTTTTCAGGGGTTCTGAATCCGAATATGACGTCCATTTTAACGCATTGCGTCATCTGACGTCACTTTTTGACGTTGTCGTCAACAAAAATTTTCTAATTCGTCTAAAAACGATTTCCCTAGTGTAATTTTTGACGCTGAATCCGAATATGACGTCCATTTTCACGCATTGCGCCATCTGACGCCACTTTTTGACGTTGACGTCAAATTTTTTACGATATATGATACTTCCTATTTTTCATTTTGTTGCAAACTTCCTGGGGTATTTTTGACGCTGAATCCGATTCTGACGTCCATTTTCACGCATTGCTCCATCTGACGCCACTTTTTGACGTTGACGTCAAATTTTTTACGATATATGATACTTCCTATTTTTCATTTTGTTGCAAACTTCCTGGGGTAATTTTTGACGCTGAATCCGATTCTGACGTCCATTTTCACGCATTGCGCCATCTGACGCCACTTTTTGACGTTGACATCAAATTTTTTACAATATATGATACTTCCTATTTTTCATTTTGTTGTAAACTTCCTGGGGTATTTTTGACGCTGAATCCGATTCTAATTCCTTTTTCAACTAATGCGTCATCTGACGTCACTTTTTGACGTTGACGTCAAATCTCTTTTTACAAAATCAAACATTTTTGCGGACTTCCTGGGATAATTTTTGAAGGAATACGAATTTCATAGTATCAACATAGTCAACATAGTATCAACATAGTAACACTACTTCAAGATTTTCAAAGATTCTCAAAAAGAAATTCTCGCCAAAACTCTCGTTTCGCAATAAATTGCATCCGATCTTAAACAAAACCCCTACAATAAGGCAGTCATACCCGAATTCATTAATTTGTTCTAATAGTGCTGAGGGCTTTTTTCGCTCGTAGTTCATGCAAACACCGAACATGGACTTCATCTGATTGATTGCATTTGAGGAGGAAGGTTTTGGGTCGACGAACAAATCTTAATAAATCCATTTTATTAGGGGGTTGTACGACATTTGTTGCGACTTTCGCTATAACTCGCTTCAAACCAAACCAAGAGAAATGAGATGAGTTTGATGTCAAAAAAAAACATGTGAAGTGAAAAATTAGTTACAAAATGAGCCTAAGCGCTCTGGAACTCTGGAATTTAACAATTAGAAAGAAGATTATGGCCAAAACGACGTTTTTTGGCCAAATTCTCAATAATTTGTATTTCTCAATAAAATTTTAACTTTTTTCACAAAGTTGGATGGCCAATTTTGTAGCTAATTTTTTGCTCAATTTTCTGACATCAAATTCATTTTTATAGCTTTATTTGAACTGAGTTATAGCGAATGGGCCATAAGTATGGGACTGCAAATGTCGGCACACGTTTAGGTACTGCCAAAATTCCTCAAAACCAAGATTTTCCACAGGACACAGACAAAAAGCTAAGATTCATCTAAAAATGGACATGTATGATTAATAAAAAAGTTTTCAAGACCATTAAATTTGTTAAATTTACATTCCTCAAATTTTTAAGAACTTTTAAAAAATTTAAATTATGTTTTCAAAAAACAAAAATTTTCACTAATTTCTCAACCTTTAACAGGCCTCGGCTATCTTAGTTTTTTAATTTTCCTACACACAAGTTTAAAAAATAATTTTTTGCATCCTTTCTCGGATTTTCTAGACTTATTTTTAAAGGATTTTTATTGTTTTCAGAGGCCTTTTGAATTTTGAAAAAAATCAGCTTCATACTTCCTATGTAATTCCTACCAATACCATCATATTGAGTTGTAAAAAATGGCATTTTTAGAAGAATATTGGTTTAGATTAATCTTGAGGCAGCTTTTTATTATGCAATTATAAATTATAAAAGATGCACAAATTTATGTGTGATGATGGCTGGCTTACCATATAATTGATCTTTGGTTTTATCGGTCAGAATTGCAAAATGATTTAATTCGCCAATCGCTGGTATCGTGTTGTTGGCCAGAAATGTCCCACAGGTAAACTCGTAAAAGTCTGCCAAAAACAATCACAAATGTATGTACAAGATCATCATTTCAACTTTTTTTACTATTATTATTATATTTTTACCTTCGCAAGGATCCGCACTTTGGTTGAGGGACTTTCGCAACAATTCAGCGGCTATCGCTTGGCCATCATCAACCAAAGATTTACCTACGGTTTGCCAAGCGTTACGTTAGGGGACACATTAGGGAGCGGGGTCCGAATCTGTTTATTTTCCCTGTGAATAAAGTAATGGCTAAGATAATTAAAAGTGTTGGCCAAACACCGGCAAATCTTGACCATAATTTTCTTTTGCATAGGCCAATTCGGATGGTTATTTCTCATTTCATAGATAATTGGATGCTCTATCTTTTGTCATTAAGATCATTTTTTAATCTTTTTTTCTAAGTTGCGTTTATATAAAAAAAAAACAACTTAAAAATTTTCTAACTTGCGTTTAAGCCGAGTTATTTCGCTCTCTCTCTAGTGCCGATTTCGCAACAAGTATTGTTCAAGAATAAAAAGCACTAAAGTGATATTAAATTCAGTGCTCTGTCATTTCCTAAAAATCGGTAAAAATGGGCATTTCCTAAAATAAGCAAAAATGAGCGTATCCTAAAATTCGGCAAAAATGAGTGTTTCCTAAATATCGACAAATAAAGGCGTATCCTGAAATTGGCAAAAAAAGGGATTTCCCTAAAAATATTTTTTTATTGTAAAAGAGAATACTATTAAATGACTAACCAAAGACAACAATGATTAAATAGCGAAAAGTAATTATAAAAAATCAATTTTTATAAATGTAAAACAAATAAAAATAAATTAAAAAATATATAATTGTTTAAAAGGCACGATCACAGGAAGGTTCGATTAATCGAGGCTTGAAACTGAATCTATCTTTTTAGTTCCACGGCAATTCCTCCCCCATGGCAATTGATTCCACGGCATCAAATTTGTCGTAAATGCATATTCCCGATGAAAATTTTTAGCTCAAAAATGGTGTGGAAATTACTTTTTAATATGAGTCTGTCACTCATTCATTAAATTAAATTTTTTGTCTTTATTTTTTTATTTATCTATGCTATTTATGATTTTAGTCATTTTGTAGTAACTTCTTTTACAATAAAAAAAAAGATTTTGCCGATTTTTAAAAAATACCCGTTTTTTTAATTTTTTTGCCGATTTTTTTCCGACGTTCTTTTTGACGTAAAAAATTAGTTTTACAGTGTTTTCAACAAAAAATATTTTTTTGGAAAATTTGACCAAAAAAGCGCACCCAAATTATATAAGTACCCATTTTTCATTTGCGAAGTGGTCTTCTCCAAAGCCCAAATTTTGGCCTTTCTTTTAAAAATATCCCACTTCGCAAGTGGGTAGGGTCCGGCGGTCCCGATAGGGGCCGCCGGAGAAAATTTTGAGTTTTTTAAGTCTTTCTCTTAAAGAAAATTGATCAATTTTTTGCTCAAGACCACTTCGCAGGGAGCGAAGTGGTCTATTGCGAAGTGGGTATGGGTACAACAAAAACCAATACATACCACTTCGCAAACGGGTGCCAGCGGTCCCGATAGGGGGGTATCATAAGAATATGGGAGTTATCCCTGGTAACCGCCCCACGGGTTTCCCATAGGGCACCCTTTTAGGCCGTAGTAAAAGAAAAAGAGGGAGTTCCCCCAAAAAATTGGGAGAGGAAAAATGGGGGAATTCCCCCTAAATTTTAGGGGAATGCTCGTAGTAAAAGAAAGTATTCCCTAATTTGCCTTTTCCCCCGAATTTTTTGAAAAAGGGGAAGACCAGTCAAAAATCCTCCCACTGCCGATCTATTATGTACAAATTCATCCAACGTGTGTTACCGTAAAACCTGTATTACAACCCCCGGGGGTTATATTTTTCAACCCCCCTTCAGGGGGGTCTATTACAGGGGGGTTCAATTGCAGGGGGGTTATAATACAGGTTTTACGATATCTCACTACACAATCTTATACCATTGTTGATGTGATTCGACGGATAAATCGAAAATGATTCATCGGATAAATGTTGAAATGGTGGAAAAATAGGACAAAAATACAGGGTGACCAGAAAGTCCTGCACCAATTTTCTTCTGCAACTATCTCTTTTTTCGTTAAATACTATTGTTTATCACTTTTTTTATTTTGTAGCCCATTCGATTCTCTAACATGCCTGGTTACCGCCATTTGATAATTTCATTATCGTCGAAGGGGACAAGCGCTTCCAAAATTGCAACACTACTTGGCGTCTCACGTGGACTGTCAATCGGACAATCAAAAAATTCCAGTAAAAAAATTTCAAATGAAAAAAATTTAGTTATATGCTTAGGGAGTATGGTACACTAGAGGACCTCAAAAGGAGCGGGAGACCTAGGTCGGTGAACACCAGCAGAAACCGGAAAAGGATCAAACAAAGAGTGGACCGCAACCCCCGGGTTTCCATGAGACGAGTCGCACGCGAGACAGGGATCAAAAGAGAATCAGTCCGACTTATGGTCAAAAATGAACTACGCATCCAGCCCTACAAACTCCAGAGAGCGCAGCTTTTGACAGATCAGATGAAGAAAGTTAGGGTCCAAAGATGTCGAGCACTTCTTCAGCGGCACGCAGGTCCACCCATCCTTTTCACGGACGAGAAAATTTTCACAGTTGAGGCTTATCATAACCATCAGAACGATTTAATATGGGCAAAACATCCTCCTCTTTCCGATCGTATAGTTAGTCCCAACACCCTTGGTTTTCGTGGATCCGGGGGTGAAAATCAACAAGGACTATTACTTACGGGAAATTCTACAAAACAGTTTGGAACCCTGGGCTATGGGCCACTTTCGGGGCCAGGACTGGATTTTCCAGCAGGACTCCGCGCCAGCCCACAAGGCTCGCGAAGTTCAGACCTGGTGCCGGACCCATCTGCCCGGGTTCATATCATCCCAAGAATGGCCCCCATATTCCCCCGATCTGAACCCGATGGATTATTCCATCTGGGCCATTTTGGAGGCCAGGGTCTGTGCTAGACCACACAAAAATTTTGAGTCTTTGAAGCAGGCCCTTCTCCGAGAATGGGACAAAATTTCGACCCAGGAGCTGCGTGCTATCGTCGAAAATTTTTCCTCACGACTTCGTCTCTGTATTCGGGCTAAGGGCGGGCATTTCGAAACTTAATGATTTTTTTGAACCCTATTTAGTTGTGCATCTTTTGACGCTATTTGATTGTAATTTGTTCAATTAATAAAAAAGTTATGAACAATTTAATGAGGTGCAGGACTTTCTGGTCACCCTGTATTTTGATGAAAGTCCAAGGACCCGCACCTCCGAAAACAACGTTGGCATTTTTTGATATTTTAAAGATAAAAATAAGATTAAACAAATAATTATATTAAAGAAAAAAAATGATAAAATTTTTCCAACAAAATGCTTTTTTTGAGCATGACCGGGCCGGGCTTGCCAAAACTAGGCGGGCCCTGCTAAGCCCTGGGGTGAAGTCGCAAGACCCGGTTTACCTTAATTTGGGCACCCCAGTAATCCCCATTACATAAGTAGCACAATATGGTTATGGTTAATGAATTTTTACATTTGAAAAAGACAATTTTAACACTTTGCTCTGATTTATTTTATGACATGCTTTATTTAGCAGGATTATAAACAAAACAGATAATTTGGAAAGTTCCATTAATAAGTCACCAATAGATCGATCCAATAAGCCATCATTTAAATAAAATCAACAAACATAAGTATTGAAACACATCAAAGGAAAATTTCGTTTTTGTATATAATGGCATGAAAATTCGAATTCTATCATTGATTGGATGGCAACAGTGGGACGCAAATTCATCTGATGTGAGGCCTTGACGCTAAAATTCGGCTTTTTATTTTAAAATCACAATTTTTTTAGTTCATTCATATGCAAATTGAGCAAAATTGGTTAAAGAGAAGTTTGTTGAAAATATAACATTTTTAATAAAATGATTATTAAAATTATCGATACAATCATATAAATGATGAAACCCAGTTTTATCTAGATTTGGATAAAAACAATATTTTTTGTTGATATTTGGAGGTAGGGTACCTAAATTCAAAGGCATTAGACTTCAGTATAGCTTAGCAGCAGCCTTAATTAATTCGTTAGTAGACTATTTTTTCTTTGGTGATATGTTGTTTTAAAAAATATCAAAATGGGTGTTTTATAAAATATTAAAAAACATAAATAGAATCCGAAACTTTTTTTAAATTTCAATATTTCGAAGGTATAAAATAAATTTATGTAAATATTTATGCTGATTATCGCGTTGTACATAATTTTTTCAAATCTCTGACAATAATTCGAAATTTATCGAATTTACTAAAAAATCTGTTTTATTTTTTTCGAAAAATTTCGTCTTTTTGTCTGTAATTTGATACCATCAAAATTGGAATAATCTGTAAAATTTTATAATTTAATAAACGAAATATCGAAGTCAAAAATTGTTTCAGATTCTATTTAAGAATTTTGATTTTTTAACACCATTGAAACTAACTTTCTAGTGCCGAAAAGTGCAAGCAAATTTGTCGACCAACTTCCATTCGTCATTGTTGCTGGCATTCTTCCAATAGTGCGATTTCCCGTACTAAAATATTAAGGAAAATAATAAAAATAATAAGAACATTTGATTAGATTAGAGAAAAATAAAAAATTTTGCAAAAAATCTTCCTGTTAAGAAAAATGGCTTAAAAGAGAGAAAAATGGCTTAAAACAATTTAAAAAAATAATATTTTCAAATTTTCTTTTTTAGAAAATAATCGGAAAATTGGAATAAACAGACCAAAGTTTAAACTACTCGAAACCACAATAACCGCATATTATGGTATATAATGTCCAATTAAGCACAAAAAAACTTAAAATCACTTCAAACTCAAAACTCATTAAAAACGTATCAAATTGTACCATTTTAAATAACATAAGATTACTTCAGTTGTGTAGTAAATTCACAAATTTTTTTGTCCATTAGCTATTTTCTAGTCAAATTTTTAATATGAAGTCAATAGGCCTGATAGCTAGATCTAATGCGCTCGAATAATTAATAATTTTGGTGACGCTGTAATATTATTAATTGTGCGAGCCAAATAGTAAGAAAAAATAATAATCTTCTAGCCCGCACTCATTCATTTAACCTACGGTTTCCTAAATTATAAATGAAAAATAGATACCATAACTATTTTTGTAATCGTCACGTGGGAATAATTTTCAACCCCTTTTCAAGGAGGGAGGGGGATTATAAGTAGGGTTGTTGGCGACCGGTTCGGTTTCGGTTAACCGAAACCGAAAACCGGTGTTTTTGGCCCTAAAACCGAAACCGAAAACCGGGGGTCCCGAAACCGGCCAAACCGAAAACCGGGACCCCAAAACCGCCGGTTTTTCGGTTTTAAAAATCCACCCCTAAGAATGAGAAATTTGAGAAAATTAAGGTGATTTGGATACTCGAAATTAATTTAAATTTATTTTTTCTTGGCAAAATGTTCAAAAATAGTGTATGTCAGTTTTTCTCTATATGCTGCAGCAAAAATGATTGCATAATTTTCAATTATTATTTTTAGTTATTATTTTTAGGAATTTACAATTTAGCTCGTTTTCTATAATGGTAGCTAAAATTTGGAAATATTTCGCCAAGATTAAATTGAACGGAGAGAACAAAAGAAAATGCCTGGCATGTGGTGCTATTTTGGCAACACCCAAAGATCATTCAACGTCAAATATGATCAATCATTTAAAATTGAAAGGCCACGAAAAAGAATATGAAGACTATAAATCCGACGAAAACAACGTTAACTATATTTTTATTTTTTGATACATAAATTAATACTTTAGGATGGACCCGATATTCGATCACATTTTNTATAGCAGAATTAAAACAAAAAAATGTATAGAGTAAATTTATTTTTTAAATTTTACGCAAATTTTTAAATGCAATATTCACTTAACTTGGATTTCAATTTTGAATTTAAAATGGCATCATTTATTTTATTTTTGAATTTATTTCCATTTTTCGAATGCATTTTTAGCGCAACAAATAAAACATTTAAAATCGCGTAGACGAGTTGTCCATAGTCGAGTTGTCCGTAGACGAGTTGTCCATAGACGAGCTGTCCGTAGACGAGCTGTCTCTACGCCCTTCGAAACAGGCATATAATTAAATTGAATATATTATTTAATTTTTATTTCTCATTTGAAAGGCTCGGTGGGGAATTAGCTGAAAAACTAATTTTAATCAAAGCGCATCTGAAAAATGTGCGTTCACTGTCGACTGAATTGGATCCGGAAGAAAGCGCCACAGATGAGGAAGGTTAAAATGAATTTTGAAGTGTTATTTTTATCCAATTATCATTGTTAAAAAGTTGTTAAAATGAATTTATATTTTAAAATTAATTTTTCAGAATTTTTTCCCAAATATTACTCGATTTTGGCACAATCTTGTAAAACCGGTAAAACCGGCGGTTAACCGGGGGTCAGGCCAAAACCGAAACCGAAAACCGGGAGTGCCAAAACCGGCCAAACCGAAAACCGGGGGGACCGGTTTTAAACCGGTCACCAACAACCCTAATTATAAGGATGGGGGGGAATACAAAAGGCGGGGGGAATAATTTTCAAGGGGAACATTTTTGACATACCCTCCTAAGATGAAATTGGTCATTGGCTGTGGTGTCAGTGCAGGTCCCAGGACAGGCAAAAAAGATACCCAAAAGTTTAAACCAGAAGATAGAGCATAAAATTCTGGACAAGTTTTCTTTCATAATTTTGCTCTAACAAGATCTTTAAAATGGGTTTTGTATTTGGGGATTTTTTTACCCGGGGAGCTTCTGTCAGCACGCCATTGGTTGTACAATTTTGAATCATAAGATTTTTTAAAACAAATTTCACCACAGTAAATGCTATGAAAAAAGGGTCCACCCAAACACCCCAGGCTCCAAACGCCCCATAAAACGAACTTTTTTTAGACTATAGACGAAAACTTCTAAAGTCAAATATATGCAGAATTTTATGCTCTATCTTTTGGTCTTTTTGGTTTTTCGAATGTCGCTGAAAATTTTTGAAATTTTTTTTCGAAAAATGCGAAAATCATGTTTTTCAAAAAAATCAAAAATTTCAGGGAAATTCAAAAAAACAAAACGGTAAAAAGATAGAGCATAAAATCCTGCATATTTTTGACTCTTGAAGTTTTGATATAACAAGTCTAAAATTTTTTTGGATTTATGGGGCGGTTTTTTACTTTGGGGCGTTTGGGGTGGTAGCTAAAAAAGCAAAAAAGATCCATTTCCGGTGATTCAGTTATTTCCGGCAATGGAAACTTGTAATTTTTTCTCTTTTAAAATAAATCCCCAGCCGACAAAAACAATAAATAATCTGAAAATACGATTTAAAAAATGTGCTGTTAAATATTTTCGCCATTGTTCATTTTGTTTCTAATAATGGGCGATGATAGATAATTCAACTAGGTATATTGTTCACACGTTATTGTTTGGCGTGATGCCTAATTTCCTATATTCCGTTATGTGTCTATTGCATCCTATTGTTCGTTTGTGATAATTTCCTTCCTTTCCTTCGCTCACTCTACTATATAAACCAGCCATTTTCCTCATTCATCAGTTCCATTCCCTGGTCCTCACTATTTCTTGTACTATTGTTCTTCGATAAATACATATTATTCTTATTCGGGCAGTGGCTGTCCTATTTCTTCAGATTAGTACTTGTTTTTTTATTTTGGCGATGGAGAGGAATTGCAAATTATTTAAAATTGAATTGTTATTTATTGATTTATTATTTTTTCCGATTTTTACATTGCAAAAAGAAATCAAATTATTGAAAAATTCTAGTAATTCATTCCCCAGGGAGATTACAAGTAGGGTTGAATGGAATCGGGAGCGGTCCGGACCCCGGGACCAAAGTTACAGTTCCGGTTTTCAAAATTCGGGATTCCCCGATTCCGGTTTTTCACACCGGGATTGACCGGCACCAAAAATGCACCCCTAATAATGGCGTTTTTGGCGGAAATTTTTAAATTTAAAAAAAAATTAAGAAAAATACTGAATTTTCCTTAAGAAAGTTTATCTTTTTCGTCTTAAAATGCAACATCTTTGGCCCCCTTATTAATGACCAATGATATTTATTTATCCTCCTACTGTATATTAGCTTCCCTATCCTTCCTTCCCCATTAACCTCACAAGCTTCCCCACTCTTGCAACAGCTCCGGCAAAGAGTCGGGGTCAAAATGGTGCCAGTTGCAAAGAAATGGTTATAACTTTTTTCAGAAGCAACTTTGAGAAGCTATCTTGGTATCATTAGATAGCCCTGGATGTTAGCTACAAAATAATCCAAAGCCCGTTCGAATTGGCCCAATGGGAAAAAAGTTATGGCCATTGGCACCATTTTGGCCACGCATTTGATGGCCAAAATGGTGCCAATGGCCATAACTTTTTTTCTGCTTGGCTAATCCGGATACTTTTTGCAGTCTTGTAGCTAACATCCAGTGCTATCTAATGATACCAAGACAGCTTCTCAAAGTTGCTTCTGAAAAAAGTTATAACCATTTCTTTGCAACTGTCACCATTTTGGCTGGCACCATTTTGTCCCGGTCCCCCGGCAAAAACCAAATATGGCCCCTGGAATAATTTGACAAATCCCCTCTGATATTAAAAAATAAAAAAAATTCCAGAGGAATGAGGAGCAAAGAGAAGAAAAACGAAATGTTTCTAAAAATTTGTTAATTTATTCTTAAAATGTACCTAATTTTTCACTTTTGCGATTTCTGTCTGGACCGCCAACGCCCCTCAATTCAATGAAATTTCTTTATAATCGTTCTTTAGCAAAAAGCGGTCTAATTAGGTCTAGTACCGATTCCGGTCCCATAAAAATGTCTGGTCCCGGTCCCGGTTTTTGGCAAAAGTCCCGGTTCCGCTCAAACCTAATTACAAGGGATGGGGGAATACAAGAGGCGGAAGGATTACAAGAGTATGTACGGTAGCTTGGTTCGATAGATTGCCATGGTTCGGGTCGATATCCAGTTTTTAACAGGATTGCGAAATGTCTAATGGACGAAAAAATTAATTTGTGACGAAAAATGAAAAATGTCATTCTGTGAATTTGCTGAGCAACTTGACACAAGTTTATATTTTTATATGTTAATATGGTACCATTTAGCATTTTAATGTGTTTTACAATGTTTTATATCGATTAACATAGTTTTTGTGATTTTGAATTTTGACACTGGAACATTGACTTTTTTCACGGAAGTCCCGGTCCCGTGCGCACTTTTTTCGTGCTTAATTGACCATTTTACACCATAATAAATGGTTTAGAATTGGTTTCGTTTCAATTTACTAAATAAAATAATGGAAGGGCAAAACTTTAGACCGCCGGTGGGACTCAAACCCACCCACGTCTCTACTTTCCTGGGAGTGTTCTATCCACTAAACTACAGCGATCACGTTCGCCCGCCCTTTAATGGATGCTTTTCATGGGGTGGGTATCACTCTCTGTAGGCATTTCCTCTTCTCCCTTACAATAATATTGTAAAAATAGAAAAGAGAAAACAAAAAATAAATAATACCGTGATTGACTGTGAAGTCCTGAATTAAAAATTTTTCGATGAAAACATTGTAAACAGAATTACACATAATAAAACATCCAAAAACGTCCATAAAATTCAAATTTTTAAATTAAACAAGGATATCTGATTTTTTGATGGTTGTGCTGTTCGAGACTGAAACTTTCTCGAGACTTTAGACCAAGAAATGAACGCCAGACTCGAGACCGAGTTTTTTTGAATTTTTGCTAAAAATTTCATTATCTATTATCTCAAGAAGACGGACCTTTACGCGTCTCCAATTTTATTTTTTAATATGTATGCTGGATTATTGTGAAAAATTGGTAAAAATTATTTATTAAGAAATTCAAGAACTGAAAATAATTAATTATATTTTTTAATATTTTTTACATTTTTTCCATTAAGTGTTTATTTTTTCTTTTCTTTTCTTGTTATAAAATTATAATTACAATTTGCGTTCCCTTCCTTCTTTCTCTTCATATCCTCTCCTATTCGTATCAAAACGTCCATATTGATACTTTTTTTTCTAACGCCCCTCATTGATTCTTAAATTCTAATTCTAATTGATCTAAATAAACAGAGAGAAAATTAAAATATTTAATGCAACATGTTTATGCGTCTAAAAGACAACAAAAAAAGAAAGTCAATCGAATTCGAATTATGATAAATATTATTTTTTGCAATAAAATTAATAATACTAATTTTTAATTTTAATTTATATATTAATACTATTTAGCTGAATGAAAAACCTACAGTGCACCCAATTACTGTCATTTCTTGACAATTTTCATCATCATCAATTCTTTGCGCGGTGCACCATTTGCAGTCATGAAATGGTTCCGATAAAGCATCAATGTCATCATTCCTCCACTTTTTCATTTCCTCTTCAGTGCATTCTTTTTCGCGTGATATTTCGATACCATTAATCTAAAACAGTTTTATAATAAAAATAAAATATGGAAATTTCACCAAATTAAAGGTTGAAAGAGCCGGTGGCCAAGATGTCAAAAATTTCGCACTTTTTACTAATTACTCTCATACATTTTAAATTTTAGCATACTTCCGAAAAAAATTTCTGAAAAATTGCCGCCATATAATGCTTATTATTGTCAATTTTTTTCAATAATTTTGCCATAATGGCAGTCCTGGATCCCTTTGTGTTTTGTTTTAGGTATAGTTCAGGCCAATTTTTTCTCGCATAGAATTTGCGCATCTATGGACCTCTTTAGACGGGGTGTATATGCTCGTTCTTTTAAAATAATTGTTCTATATATTTTTTTAATTTTTCAATTTTATTCAAATTTTTCTTCAGTAATAATTTTTAGAAAGAAAATTAATTGCAAAAATATGATCTTAAAACATAATCTTAAAACAACCGCTTAATAAAGAGCTTTTTATTAAGGAAATGATCTACGGTCCTCAAATTTCTTCTGTATAACAACCTCAATTTTTCCAGTCCATTTGCAAAAGAATAGCACACTTCCAGGACGCAATGATTTAGAAACTTTGACTTTAGCAGCGGTACTTTCTGGGTATTTATTTAATTCACACTCTTCCGTATATAAATACACATCTAAAAGGTTATTTATATATTAAAAAAGTAATTATACAACGATTTTATTTTGTGTGCTGTTTGATTCTCGGTCTCGATTCTCAAATCGAGATTTTTTTAATTTGTTTTTATTGTTCGTTTCGTACTATTAGTTATTCCGTTATTAATTTTAAAAGGCAAATAAAAAGGGGTGCGTAAGAAGAGAGATTGGGGTGCACAAAACTTGAGTTTTGAGTGGAGAAAAGTTTTGGTTTTAGTTTTGGGTTTAGGTTTCGATAATCAAAACTTTTTTGCACTGGATAAAATGATACCTTCATAAAATAATTGAAATTAGATATTATAATATATTTTTAGTAAACATAATGCTAAATCTTTCTTTCTCTACATATATCTAGCCCTTTAATTTTCAAATGTCTAACATTAATTATACGGCGAATCAGAGTGCAACCAGACAGAATTAATTCCAAATTAAAAATTAAATAATTACTCATAATTTTCTTTTTTCTCAATAAAAGAGGTGCTATGTCATTTCTTAAAAAAGTGCCAAAACGGGCGTTTCTTAAAAAGTGCCAAAAGTAGTATTTGTTCGAAAAACTTTTTTGTTAGACCTTGTTCGACCAAAATATAAAAGACAAAAATGTGCAGAATTAAACTCCGCATAAAATGATGGTCTTATTGTTTCGAAATTAGAACAAAAATGTCGAAAATATCGAAAAAACGGTTTTCAAATTTGATGAATCTTGGCAAACTTTTTTGGTTTTAATACGAAAAACAATAGAAAAATATCTTAACTATTTATTTTAAAAAAACATTAAATAAAAAAAATTCATTCAAATTCATGGAATGCATGGAATGTAATAGATTTTTTCACTTTTTGCATTTTATTTTAGATGATTGAAATCATGATTTTTAAAATTTTATAAAGGAAATGTGAAAGTTTCGGGTTTTGAGGTTTGACCCCAAGTTTTGGTTTAGGTCTCGAGTTTTGAGTCTTGGAAAATTTTAAGTTTTGAGCAGCCCTAAAGGGAGAGAAAAAGTAGAAACAGAAAAAAATGAAAAAAGAACTAGCTCAAATGAGCCGAATTTGGGCTAGTTACTTTAAATTAACTATTTTTGTTTTTTCTATCATAGAAATTATGCATGTACTATAATTTGCTGGATCGTTTTAAAAAATGCAAATCTATCTAAGAGTACATATAGGCAAAAATCTGCACAAAGTTACGCTGTTATTTTGGCATAAATTTCTTTCAGGTCTCTCAGTTTAAACAAAAAATAATTTCAAATACTATTCTTCCAAAATGGTTTTTTTCGAAAATTGTGTTATTTTCCTAGGAAATTTCCTTTTAATGTTGTGGTCTAGCTGGATTTAAAATAAGTTTTGGATCTATTGGTCACACTGACTCTTTTTTAATGACCCATCGGAAGCAAACTTACCGACGTCTTCCCGTGGACGACAATGTATTTCACTGACTCGGATCATATCTCCATCTGCATCTTGATAATAATATTGATCACCTTCTCTGTCACCTGTGCTCTTAAAAAGGGGATTTTCCCATTGTCATTGGGGTGCCCCATATCCCCGATCCCCGTGGGGACAAGGACTGGCGAGAAGCGACCCCGGGGAATGGAGTTTTTACTAATGAAATTGATTTAAATTGGTATTAAGAATTTATTCATTTGTAATTTTCAATTGATAATATACGGTGTTTGTTGTTTCGGTTAAAAGTGCAAAAATAAAATAATAATCTCATAAACTTTTATTTAGAAAAGAAATGTCCAAAGTACAAAAGCAAAGTAATGCAGAATTTCATGTTGATTCGAATGGTATAAAATTAACTCGAAATTTCCACAAAAATATCGATTTTTTCGAAAAATCATTTTCAATAAAATCAAATAATTTTGATAATTTTGTTCTTAATGTCGAAATTTTGTTTCTTATGCCTCAGACATTTTGAATTCTAAAAATAAAAAGTTTAGGAGACTAAATTTTATTTTTCGACTTTTAGCCGAAACGCCAATTTTTGCATTTTAGCCGAGACGACCCAGCACGATAATAAACTAACCAAACAATGCAGTTCCACTGCCTCTTGACACTCTCTTAAAAGCCTTTTGTTGAACTCGATCTGTTCAGTATTGCATTTCATACAATTTAAAATATTCCACGTTTTTATTTCTTCATCCGTACATGCTCGCACGAATCGTTTTATATCGATGCCATTGATCTAAGAATATTCGTAAATAGATTATAAAAAATAATAAATTAATGTGATAAATCAAGAATTGTATTTTACCAAGATTTCCAAATCTTCTGCTTAAAACGTGGGGCGAAGGGTAAGGGACGGTATCCAGGGTTGCAACGGGTAACACGAAACCCGGCTTTTTCAAACCCGAAACCCGACCCGATGATTTTTGGTCCAACCCGAACCGAAACCCGAATTTTTGGGAGGTGTAGGTCGGCGATCCCGAAAAGGGACACCGGGGAAAATTTTGAAAAATTATTACCTTTTCTTAATAAAATTTATCATTTTTATATTTTCGAAAAAATTGCTAAAATTCTATATAAATATTATTTTTCTAAAAAATTTCTCGGCGGCCCCTGTCGTAGCCACCGACACTCCTTGATACAAGAAATTACCCATTTTAGACCCCATTTTTAGAATGAAATTACCTTTTTTTAGCTTTTACCCATTTTAGACCCTAAAAATGCGGATATGCGGCATATTTATAATTAAAAAATAAAATCCAAGAAATTTATTCGGCTTATTTCTTACATATTTTGGATTTTTCCTAAAATTAACAATTTTTGGTACCGGTAGGGACTAGCAGGGAAATTTTTTTTTGTAAATTTACATTAAATTAAGAAGAAATTGCTGATTTTGATAGGATAAACTAAAATTTTAGTAGACTCTGAAAAAATTTCATTAAAATTGTGACACCGATTCCGATAGGGGCCTTGGTGAACAAGGGACAAAATTGCTGTAATGACAAATAAATGCAGCTCTACATATCACCAATTATCTTTTACTTAATTTGTTGAACATCAGGCTCATGTCTAGTTCACGTTTAAACCGAGTTAAAAGGAATCGTCCTTAAATGCCGGGTCCTCAAAAGTCTGTTAGCCATTATAAGAATAAAATATTCAACCTCCAATTTGCTAGTCCATGGGCAAAAAAATGCTATATTTGCGGTAATATTTTCACAAGGTATTTCATGCTTCCATTTCGGATCGAGACAAATACGTGGCCCATCACCAGGGTTAAGATTTTCTCCGCCCAAAAGTTGTGGAGGCGAAGGACATTTATTTCCTGGCTCGAATGGAGCTTTCTCTGAATAGAATCGAATTTGATTAGTAAAATAATTTTTACATACAATAAAAGCATTAGCCCCGGCATTACTCCAATTTAGGGATCCCATCGAGTTTCAGGGGTCCAATCGACTTTTAGGGGTCCTATGATCTGCTAAAAAATACTTCTTTTAATTGTGCTTATCGGATGAGCAATTTTAAAGAATGGCTTAAGAAAGTAAAAAAATGCTAAAATATGTAAAATATGGATCTAATGCTAGCTGAATTTATGTGATTTTCAGGTCATTGACTTAGAAAAAATGCATTTCAAATTGGGTCCTACTAGTCAATTCCAACTTGCAAAAAAGATTGGATCTTTAAAAGTTTAATTGGTTGGATCCCTAATGTTTATGGGATCCTTAAACTGGAATAAAGCCCTAGTCCCTTTATTATCCATATATATGATGGACAAACATTTAAAATCTGATTTACATGGTCTAGTTAAATGCCAATATTATTAATTCTTTCTCTATCTATTTCTTATGGATTAAATTAAAATTTTAAAAAAGTAAGATAAACAAAAGGTATTCATGGCTTTTTAAATTTTTCTTTGAATACATATNTCTGGTAAATTTTTTTCGAATTTCGTGTAAAAATTTTTTAAAAAGTCGAAAACCGTATTTTTCGATTTTTTTAAAACGACCCAGCACCATTCTTGTCGAGACGACAAGGATCACTGATCGGGTGCAGTGATCAATGATCAGTGATCTGGTCATGTTGACCTAAAATCCCTTTGCTCCTCCCGATTTTATGCAGAGGGGTTTTCCTCTGGCTTTGCCGGTTTTTCCCCCTCGAAACCAAAAAAATTAGCTTATTAATCCTTTTGTTCCTTATTTCCTCTTCCTCGCTTTTTCTTGTACTCTGTCTCTTGGCTACCATCCAACTCTCTTCCCATTGTCTTGGACTCCAGCCAACTTGCTTCGCACTTTTTCTTGGCAACCATCCAATTCCCTCCCCACCGATTTCATAAAACATTTGGCCATGTCTTTGCCCCGCGCCCTTCTCTCTCTATTTAAGCCGTTCCAACCTCCTATATGGGGTTCTCTCGTATTCACCATTTTTGCCCGCCCCCAATTATTCCATCTATTCTATACTATTGTCTCTCCCGTCAGCAATAAATTTGTGTGTTTTGTGTGTCCGGGCCAGTGTTCTCTTTTTGGGAATGGGCCATGAGAGTTCCAAGGAAGGAAGAGAGAAGGGCCAAAGGAAAAGGAAGACGCCATCGGCGGGGGTCCGCCAGCTCATCGACCGGCACTTCGTCTTCTTGACCTCCTGCCAGCCGCCGTCCCCCTCCCCTATCCTTTGCTTTTCCCCCTCCTCCTTCCGCCCAAACTGTGGTAATCCGCCACAATTCTGGTTAATATTCGTTTTTGGTGCCTGCGCCTTAGTCCAAAAATTCCAAATCCAGTGAAAAACACCAAGATACATACATACCACTAAATGACTAATATGTGACTTAGCGACTAATTTTACTAATTAGCAAAAGATAAAATAATAAATAAATTAAAACTAACATGTTAGAAAGATAAAACTGAATAATTTACAGACTTTTGAATTATTCCCATCTAAATTTCTTGAAAATTAACGCCTGTTTTTTAAACTGACCTCTGGAATTTTTCGAATATTTTCCGAATTTCTTAAAATTTTCAAATTTTCGTTATATCAGAATTTATCATGTCGAATTTCCGAAATTAACGTGATATAGAATGACCAAAAACATTGTATTGTACCTAAAACAAATTTGATGATGAAAAAACTTGATGAATCAAGTTTTTCGCTAACAATGAATTTTCTTAAAAAATCATAGGCACAAGTATAATCATAAACTGTGTTTTTCAAACTTATAAGTACCAAAGTGAGATTAAATTTTCTTGAATATGTTGAAAAAAGAGCTTACAACTTTTTTTGTAACATTTTTGAATTTCGAAAAATTCCAGAGGTCAGGATAAAAAACACAAAAGTTGTTAATTTTCAAGAATTAAGATGGGAATAATTCAAATCTGAAAATTATTCATTTTCATCTTTCCATGTTAGTTTTAATTAATTTATTATTTTTTGCTAATTAGTCAAATAGTCGTTTTGTCGCATATTAGTCATTTAGTATTAGTAATATGTATTTTTTGGTTTTTTCATCGGATTAGGGATTTTTGACTAGCGCGACTATTTGGAATTTTGGACTAAAGCGCAAGCACGGCTAGGGTATATGACTGACGCGGTATGATTCGGACCCACGTCGCAGGATTTTTGTCTTAGTTTATGGACCACTATACCACGCCGCCGATTTCACAAATAGAATGGTTTTCAATTTTCGATGGATCCTTCAAAGTCCTATTTATATCTGACATTCATTTATTACCATCTTTATAATTCAATTTAAAACTGGCTCGCTTAAACGGGTCGTACAGAATCAACAACACCTCCATTACATCTTCCTCAGCTGTGATCACTGGTAATCGGGTGTAAGAGTTGTTTGAATCCGTGTAATTACAGCAAAAATGAGCCCCTAAACAATACAAATTAGCTATCAAAGTTAAAAAGAAATTTTGTAGTATAAATAATTCTACAAAAATAGCCACTATCCTTATTTTAACATTCCCAATGATTATAAATTTTCCATATGTTATAATCAAGTTTGAAGATCAGTTTGAGGATCATAAAACTAGCCACTATTCTTACTTCCCAGTTATTTTTATTAAATTTCCAAATGGTTCATTACACATGAAGATGATTATGCGTTTTTTTTTATTTTTTTCGTTAAAATGTCATCATATTTTTTATATACCATTTAGTCCTATCTAATGACATCGAAACAGTATTTCACTGCGTTTAAACTTTGTTATACAATTTTTTTAGTTTCCTTACTCAAATGGCCAGCCGATTACTTTTCTGTAAAATTCTGGTGTGTGTTTTTTTGAGAAAAAATAATAAAACCACGGGGTTTTGAAGAAGGTCTGATTTTCCCCCACCTCACCCCGC
Organism: Rotylenchulus reniformis; assembly: GCA_001026735.1. Taxonomy (NCBI): domain Eukaryota; kingdom Metazoa; phylum Nematoda; class Chromadorea; order Rhabditida; family Hoplolaimidae; genus Rotylenchulus; species Rotylenchulus reniformis. The sequence goes on along the minus strand of LDKF01002042.1, from coordinate 16,730 downwards.
CTTAGAGGAATGGGAATCGTGCTGAGTCATTTGGCAAAAAACTATAAAAATGCGCGCTGCCAAAAAGAAATGGGTATTTCCTTGTATCAAACAATAAAAAGTCCAAAAAAACTCTAATAAAATTAAAAGTCTAAAATCTGAAGTACCAATAGAATTTTAATGATTTGAATAAAATTTAATAAAATTTTATTTCACTGAAAATTTTTCTTATCTAATACTAATATGAACAAGTGGAATGAATGGTTAAATAATTTTGAGTACATTTTACTTTTGAATAAATTTTTTAAATTTTAAGCAATTTTACATATCCTTTCGATTTTAAACATTTTTAGACCTTTTTGGTATCTTAGACATTTTATTTTTATTGGATTTTTATAGATAATTTATGGTATTGATACAAGGAATATCCTATTTTGATACTTTTTGGGTAGCGCCCCCATTTTGATACTTTTGCGTAATGATCTAGCACCGGAGCTGATAATAGAGGGTTTTTTGGACAAGGGGATGTATCTTAATAGGAAAAACAGCAATAAGCCGCATTATATTCTAATAAAACATATATAATTATATATAAACAATATATAACAATATATTATATATAACAAATATATGAAAATTTTACACGAAATCCTAGAAATTATTCAAGTCAAAAATCAAAAATTTTGCATATATTTACTATTATTTTTTAATTTTGTCCTATTGAGGCATGAAAATTTTAGGATCTGCGTTCTAATTGGTCCATTTTTATTCCTAATACCAAATTACCATTAGCTTCTTTTTTCTTCTTGTATTTTATTTCCAACCATTCTTCACATGTTTCTTCGCAATTGAATCCATTTTCGATAAATTCCAGCATAATGCGCTGATCGTTCAATTGATCAGTCTTTAGTGGATTTTTCTAAATTTTAACTCCTTTTACAAAGGTTATTTTTCATTTTAATTTTTATGATGTAAAAATATATTTAGTTTGCATTTTTACCAAAAAATAGCAATACCTTACCGATTGAATGCTGTAATCTTTGTAATCGGCTCCAAGAAAATAGGACAGCGGAAAAAAGGACAGTATTTTAAAAGCGGGAAAGGGATAGTGGAAATTTGAGCATTAAATGTCAATATTAAAAAATATGATTTTTTTGAAAATTAGAGGGTTGTACATTTCTGATGATCCGAGCCTATGAATCTTTCTGAATTTTTAAAATCTATGTTTTCTTAAAAAATCATAGGTTTTGAAGTTCAAAAAAATGACCTGGATTTTGAGAAAAATTCTTATTCTTTACTATCCTTTTTCCACTGTCCAATATTCATTGTCCTTTTTTACATTATCCAATTTTACGGACCCATGTAATCGTTGATTATTTTTTGATTTATAATATAGATGTTTTTTAAAGAAATCAGCGAAGCGGTTCAGAATGACGCAGCTAGATATTTAAGGCTTACGCGAATGCGCCATGTGCAATTGGTTGGACGTTCTGCTGTAGTTGTAGGAGGATATAAAATAGATTGCCAATTTGATTTCGCAATTAGTTCATTCGGGCCGCAAAAAGGATCTGGAATAATGAATTTTTAATATTTAAATTGCCAAAAATTCCGTTAAAAATTTCCTCAGTACATGATTTTTCAAAAAATTTCATATACTTTTTTATTTCAAAAAAATCTATTTGTCCATAAAATGCTTAAAAAAATCTTAAACTTCTGATGGCTTACGGGTCCAATGAATTTTTAAGGGTGCCAGGGCGTTAAATCGTCCTGGAAGCTTTTTTTTAGATTTTCATTAGACCAAAATTAAAGCAGTTATAATTTTATGCTAATTCTGGTTGCATAATTTTTTTCGAATTTTTGACAAAAATGCTAAAAAAAATTCGAATTTACGAAAAATAATATAAACGAAATTTTTTGATATTTTTGGTCGAAAATCGTAGAATTTTTTAGACAAATAGAATCAATATGAAATAATGGAAGTCTGCACAACATTAAACTTTTATATTATCGACCTATCGAAGTATTAAAAAAAAATTGGGAAGGAGTTTCCTACACTGGCGGTTTTGGTAAACGATATGCACCTAGAAAAAAAAACAATGGATTTTTTTATTTCGGGAGTCAATGGCATAGAATCTGATTCTGATGTCAGAATTTTGTTATCACAAAGTATGACAAGAGTTTTACGTGAGATTACATCACGTCAAAAATTTTTAATCTTCCAAAAATCAATAAAAACAATAAAATACGCAATTGATAATCCGCAAGGATTTTTCCAATGCTAAGCACTTCCACAATCACTTTATACATTTTGAATTTTTTTTGCTGTTGTGATGTTATCTCATATGAAATCAAACTTTAAACTCGTGTTAAAACGCGGTGATAATTCATTTCTATAGAATAAGCTTCTACGCCCTTGAAAGCCCCTAAATACAAGAAATAGAAAAAAAATTAAATTTATTGTCTTTTGATCCAAAAACGAGGAACACTCCTTTACTCGAATCGAGGGACATCAACCTTCTTCCTTATCTTCCTCCTCCTTAACATTCCTTTATAACTCTTTTATTACCAGACTCGTTTCTTTAGACCTCGTTTGAGCAGAATTATTACGTTAAAAGATAAATTGTGGTCACAAATTTCATTAAGCCTTCAATGTTACCTACACACCACAAATTTAGCTACCATTTTTCACTAATTCCGTGCATTGGTCTCCACTGTATCCTCGTGAACAACGACATTTTTCACAATTTTGTAACGGGTCCAAATAGCCTCCATTTTTGCATGATTCCCATTTCGGTGTTCCAATTTCGCAGCGGGTAACCAACGGATCCTCCGCATGATAAGGGTAATCGGTCGTACCTAAACACAAGAAGAAACATGGGACCATATTTTTGTCCTCTCCCCGCCATCAAAAAACTGCTTGATTTTTGAACTTATTCATTCAAAACATATTCAGAGCATAGATGCGAATGTTATTAATTTTGATCAAGAATCATTTAAAAAATCCAATATTGGAACAAACTAATGATTTTTAATTTATGATTTTTTAGTTTTTAAAAAAATGGTAATTTTTGATGCTAAATCCGAAAACGAATCAATTTTCTTTAGTTGGAGTTTTGAAAAAAATACATTAAATTATACTTGAGTTCAAATTTTGCTAAAGTTCTTTAAAATAAAAAATTATTGAGAATTAGAATGACTTTCACAATTGCTCCTGGATGTATACATTTCTATTAGGATTGGGAAAATCGGTTTTCATTTTGCAAACTAATAAAATATTTTTACAATAGATAAGGTTGAGTAGCTTAGCATCCTTGAAGGAAAGACCTCCTTCGCGCCTTACAGAATGTTGGAATGATTCTTCACGTGTGATTATGTCATATTGCCCGCTTCTAAAAAGAGAAATATTTAATAATAAATATTTTGAAATTTGGATTTATGAAAATATTTCTACACCTTATAGAAATGGGATAATGCATCACTGATCCGAAGTCATAAGGCAATCCGCGTTGATCTGTTTTTTGCCTCAAATATTGGTTGACCTTAAATTCATATCCAATCATGATTTATCAAATGTGATCTCAGAATTCCAAATTTGTCGAGAGAAGTTTTGGATTTTATTTAGATGCTAAATTTTATTTGTACGCTTTAATAAATTGTGGAACCTTATTTTGACAAATATCATTGGTCGGAATAAATTAAAAATTAATGTTACTGAATCTAAAAAATGCAGAATCTTATTCTGTTTCTAAGGTATAAATTTTTTTTCGAAATTCTAAAAAAAGATTTGAAAATTATGAATTTTCGAAAAATCTATATTTTGTCGGAATTCCGAAAAAAAAATTATGCCATTATGCGCACTTTGCCATTTATAACTATCGACCTATCGAACAGGGTTGTGGAAAAGTTGTTTAAAACAACCGGTACCCCAATTTGGTTTAGTCTTACCTATTTGCGATCCCCAGTTTTTGTTCTTGGTCTGACCCCGGTTAACCGCTCTTTTTACAAATTTTTTCAGAAAAAAGACCAAAATTGTTAAAAAAAATTCAAGTATCAAATTTTTTAAACAATTTCCATAACAATTGACTTTTCACTGATTTCTTGTTTTTTTTTTGTATTTATTTGGTCAATTGTAGGAGTTTATTGAGAACTCTAACCATTTATTGAGGGCAGTTTTTGAAGAAATTTGACTGTATGGGAGAGATGGATGCCGGTGATCCCGATATGTAGGAACCATCGGAGAAAATTTTGGAAATAAATGATTTTCTTAAGAAAATTACTCTTTTTTTTCTTTTCCCGACACTTTCTTCGATTTTTCCTCTCCCTTTTCCTCCGACAACTGAAATCTTGGAACGACCTCGGGAGGGGTGGATCTCCGAAAACATGAGGGGGGATCTCTAATTTTACGGGGTTGTTTTTATAATTTTTTTAATCTCATAAATGTCCATTTTTTACAAAAAAAAAGTTTCTGGGTGGATGTGCTAGGAAATGAAAAAATGAGATTTTATTTTTTGACTAGATTTTGAAGAAATTTCACTTTGCCTATTCGCTTAAAGTGACTTTTTGCATTTATAATTTTGTAGCGTGCTTTAGACACTCAAAGGTCCTGTTTCATGGCTCATTTGGACCAAAATGAGAATGAGAATTTTGAAAACAAAAGATAATGAATTTTAAGAAATTAATTCAGTTTCTTAAGAAAATTTTAATTGAGTTTCATTTAAAAAAGAACCAAATCATCGGAAATGGCCATCCTGAACTTAATTTTGGATAATTATTGCTCGATTCTGTCATAAAAATCCATTCTTTAATTATTTTCTACTTTATTATTCCATGCACAAAAATCTGGTGCGCAAATGGCGTAATACAAATTTTACCTGGTTAATTATATCCTTATTAATCCATATATATTGTTCTTGGTCTAATCTAGCTTGTTCGTGATAAAGGCCCAGTGCATGGAGCACCTCGTGCGCTGCTGTAGCCATCTAAATTGATAAAAAAATCAAAAAATTTAACGAACCGGTATGACTGTGTCCAGATTTTCAGTAATAATAAACTTGTAACCAAGTTTGGAAGTAAACTTATTAGCCGTTAATTCCCCCGGATGGGAATTGGAGATTTTTTTACCAGGAACACGCCCCCATTAGTGGAGCAACAGGTATTAATTTAACAAATTTACGTTTGCATTCAAAAAGAAGCGCATTGTACAATGAATAGGATGTATATTCTTTTTAAAGCCAAGGAATTTATTCCCACAAGCGGAAAATGGAAGCCCATCAAAATAAATGTATTGGAGAGCATTGTCATCTTCTTTAAATTTCAGACAGGTTACATCGCTATAAAATTAATGTTTTCTTTAAAATTAAAAGATGTATATTTTTATCGAACAAATATTTATTTTTTTCACTTGATTAAAAATCATTTCTTCTAAACAAGGTTTTAATTGATTTTTTAATTTTATGAATATTTTATATTTTTATTTAAATAATATTTTTAAATTTTTTATGGAATCATAATTCTAAAATTTACATAAAATTCTAAAAGAAATTTTTAATTATCTATACAAAAATTTTCGGTGACGACATAATTATACCTAATAAGATCAAGTCCATCGGTAACGTGCTTTTTCCATTTATCATCGTCCTTCTCTAAAAAAACTATTTTTCTTAATACATTTTATGCAAAACAATTTCAACTCGCATTCTGTTGTAGGGATCCATTCTAACTAAATAAAGGCACTAGCCAAGTTTAGAAACACAATTCGGGTTGGAAGAGATTGGTCCCTTTATCCTCATTTTAATCAGACCCTGCCTTTTTTCCATAGTTCCTTTCCATATTTAATTCATATTTCACATTTGCATCCATTTTTTGTTTTTTTGTCCATATTCACTCGTTGTGAATGGATTTACGCTATTTTTGACCATTATCAATGTTGGAGATTAATAACCATGAAGTTGGTGGTTGCGATTTGCGAACTATGAACTTTGTCCGAAAAAATTCGCACAACACAGCCTTTATCAATGCAAATGTGTAAAAACAATGCAATAACACGTGATTTATTATGTCAGTTTTACCACGCGATTCTGATTATTTAATCATTATCTTGCGCCATAGCACCGCCCGAAAAAATCATTTAAATAAAAATAAAATTGGTATAATATTTTGGTATTTTCATTTTAAAATAAATGGATTTTTTTTATTTTGAATATAATGAAGTCATTCTATATGTGAATGATTTATTTTTTGCTTGAAATCATTCTTTCCTATGATTTTTTATTACAGAATTTTAGTGTTTGATTATTTTAATTCAATTTAATGATCCTTCGAGTGATTTTTACGAAGTGGAATTCTGCCTTTGTGTATGTTTTTGATGGATATTTAAATAACGCCCATTTGCAGTGAAATTTTGGTTGGGAAACGACTCATGTTTATTTTTTAGGGATTTTTAAATAACGCGAATTGTGATGGTTTTTAAATAACGTCATAGCTAATATGATAGCTTGGCATATAATTTACTATGATGAGTTTTATTGGTTTAAATCTTTTAATAGAAAAATATTTGAACTTTTATATTAAATAAATTTTATTTTGTCTCTATTTTAATGATAAATCCATTTGCATTTTGATAACAATATTAATTTTTTACAGTATATGAAGAATTTTTACCAAACATTATGTCAGTTGCAAACCGGTATGAAATGGTTCCATTATTTGTTTTCCATCGTTTAACATCATCAGCGGAGGTCAATTGCCTTTTTTTGCGAAAATTTTGATCGAATGTTTGTTCCGTACAACCTGGATTGGTACTCTTATAATTTACATGCCCATTTTTTGGAAATTTTCAAAAAAATGGTGTTTCAAAAATGGTGTTTCTGCACCATTTGCTTTGCATCACCGCTCGGCTAATGGCTGAGTGAAGGGATATGCTCCCCACGGAGCTTGAGTATATGACCGACACGGCGGTGGGATTCGAACCCACGTCCCAGGATTTGTGTCCTGTGTGATAGACCACTACACCACACCGCTGTCAATTATCAACTAAAAACGATCTATTTAACATGGAAATACTAAAAAAGTTCAATAATACGGATGCCCGTATCAAGAACGGATAGATATGGTGTCCTTACCAATTACGGGCAGATATTTTATCAATAAAACTATCAATTTAGCATGGAAATACTAAAAGAGTTTAATATTCATGAGTTATTACGTCTTCTGAGTAAATCTGAAGATGCTTGGCAACATGCACAAGATCTGCCCGTACCCCGTATTAAGTACAGGCAGATTTATGGAAACAGTTTTTGACAGGCCCAATTTTTTCCATTTTTGTCTCAAGTCGCTCAGATCTATAAAATTGACTCATAAATAGTTATAATATATTTATTTTATGCTAAATAGATCGTTTTTAGTTGATAATTTTTTTAAATTGCCAAAAAATGGGCATGTAAACTGTACGATTACCCCTCGATTAGTAATCGGATATAAATTATATGGATAAAATGGAGAGGTTGTAAAAAAATTCAATGTTACCCAAAATAGCATGGAAGATTTATTTGATTTTTAATATACTAAAGAATTGTGCTTTACTTTAAATCTTCTACCATAGAAAAGAGTGTCTTATAAAAAGGAAGTCTTTAAATATAGTTCAATAAAAAATATAATTTTTGGAATTATTGATCATTTAAAATAAATTTCGATTAAATCATGAGATTTTCTCTGCAAAAAAACAGTTTAAAATGGAAATAGTCACAGTTATTGAAATCCAATTTNTTTTCCTTGCTTTTTAGAAATTCGTTTCGAATGATATTAAAATTCTTGTTTTACATATTAATTTTGAACGCATTATTTCTTAGTGGTGTTATTTTTCTCATAGTTCGAACAATACTTTCTCATTACAAAATGGTGAAAAAAATAAAAGATAAATAAGTAAAAATTTAGAAAACATGAGAAGATAAATAATAAACAAATAAATTACAAATTTAAAGTTATGAGAAAAATGTTGTTTACTTCCACTGTTCCACTGTCGGATTGTCATAGTGTCCCATTGGAAACCGAAGTAATTTCGAGAATAATCTCTTTTTAAATAAAATTTTTAATCTTAAGCAAGAATCAGATAACTTGACTAAATAGTATTGATTTGTTTTGCAATGGCAGATGTCCATTATAATTAGATTTTGGATAATATTTATTTCCAACCAATTTTTTGTGGAGTCTCTTTGAGACCACCATAGTTGAAGCCTCGTGTCTCCTTTGGAATTTTTTGAGCTATCAGAGCCCGAATTCCGATTCGAAAGTTACACTGTCCTCTGTAACCCTGCCGGTGCTATGTCATTACCTCACAAGTGCCAAAATGACAGAAGAGAGAGGAACGGATGGATCGTTGACTATATTGGTACTACTAAATGACTAACATGGGCAAAACGACGAAATATTGCCCAAAATAAAAATTATAATAAACAAAAAATTATTACAATTATTTAATATTTAAAATAAAAATAAATAAATAAATAAAAATGGAAATTATGTAATTTTTTGGAAAATGCTAAAACCGATTTTTCAAAAAAAACAGGCAAATAAAAATTTTATATAATTTCCTGAGATTGCAGATTTCCAAAAAACCGGATTTAAATTTTTATTAGTTTATTAGTTTATAAATTAATAATTTGATTTTAGGAATTTTTTTTGAAAAATCCTGATTTCAAGCCTAACCATTTGAAAAATATGATAAGGGTTTTTGGAAATTCCACAAAATTTTTTACGATTTTTATTATTTTTAATTATTTATTTTTTAATTATAATAATTTTTTGTTTGTTATAACTTTTATTTTGGTCAATATTTCGTCGTTTTGCCCATGTTAGTCATTTAGTAGTACCAATATAGTCAACGATCCATCCGTTCCTCTCTCTTCTGTCATTTTGGCACTAGTGAGGTAACGCCCTTTTTGGCACTGTGAGGTAATGACTCAGCACGAACCCGGCCCATAATCATCAGCGTATCTGACATTTGGGCGTTATGTAATTCGGTTTAAACGCATACGAGTTTAATGATAAAAATAGAGCAAAAATATTGAATAAATAAACTTGAGCCCATTTGATTGGATTGAGAAGATATTCACGGACAAAATGTCATCACAAAACGGTCCTTTTTGAAATATTTTGGACATAATTTGAATGAAACAATTTGGGTTTAAGCCATCTAAGCGCATTTGGATTTGCTCTATTTTTTATATCAATTTTTTGAGCCGAACTCAACCAATGGCATACAAATGACCGGATAGGTCATTAATGACCCATACAAAAAGAAGTAATTATAATTTCACTCTTATCACCATAGTTCGGCCTGGATGTGCAAATCAATGAAGTGGTCATCGTGCCGGAAAATGAGATAGTCCAAAACGAATTCTTCCAACTTCCTTATCATCTGGTTGTGGGCCAAACTATCAATGTCTGGGGAAATATCTCGCAGAAATTCTTTGAAACATCCGACCAAGGATCCACAAACGACATCGTCATGGAGCTGTACATGCACAACCCCACAGTGTCACAAAAGGAAATTGAAGAGAATAAAGGTGGACAAATAGGGAAATAATTAAAAAATGAATTTAATTTTTTATTTTGAGAAGTGATAAAATGCAAAAGTGGATAATAATTAGGAATCGGTACATGGTAAATAATTTTTTTTAAATCCAAAAAAATCATTGAATGTCTATATTAACATAGCCGATAGCACCCTGCCCCAGAAAATAAACCTTATTTAATAAAGCAAAGAAAGTAGAAAACGTAATAAAAATTAGTATTATTTTTTATTATTTAAACTGTTGCCATATATATGCCATATTACTTTTATTGTTTGCCATATTTTTCAAAATGAGTCATGACATGATCCCTGTGAACTACGTTTTTTTTCTAATATTTGCTTAGAAACTCAAGAATTTTAAGTAGAGATGGGCAAAATAATTCGAGTCGGGCCAGCAAAAATCAAAAAAATGCAATGATGCGCGTCGAGCAGTAAAGTCTGACCAGCAAAAAAATGACCAGAAACAACCAGCATCGAACTTAGTTGCTGGCCAGTACGAGTTTTTACTGGTTTTTGACCTTTCAATTCATTTCAGTTCAATTACTCAAAATCAAAAAAGCAAAAATCATTATTTGTATGTGTGTAAATGTTATTTTTGAATCTAGGTCTCGACTCTCGAGTCGAGATTTTTTCGGGTTTTATGGGTCTCGGTAAAGCATTATGAATAAAAAACGTTATTTGATAAATTTTCTTAAGAAAACGACAACAAACAATTTTTATGGAATTAAGAAACTAGAAATGGTGTTTTCAAAATATTCATTCAGAAAATCAATAATCAAATTAGGTTTAACTCATTCCTCATTGACTTTAAAAGAAACTATTTTGGCTTTTCGCGAATATCAATTATTTTTAAGGTAAAAAATTAATAAACAACTTATCAAAAAATCTAATAATCAAATAATCAACTAACCAACTAATCAAACAATCAACAAATCAAACAATCAACAAATCAAACAATCAACAAATCGAATAATCCAATAATCAAATAATCCAATATCAAATAATCAAATAATCTAATAATCAAATAATCAAATAATCAAATAATCCAATAATCAAATAATCAAATAATCAAATAATCAAATAATCAAATAATCAAATAATCAAATAATCAAATAATCAAATAATCAAATAATCAAATGATCAAATAATCAACTAATCAAATAATCAAATAATCGAATAATCAAATATTCAAATAATCAAATAATCAAATAATCAAATAATCAAATAATCAAATAATCAAATAATCAGATAATCTAATAATCTAATAATCAGATAATCAAATAATCCAATAATCAAATAATCAAATAATCAAATAATCTAATAATCAAATAATTGTAACGATTGGCCATTCCCCCCCCCCAATCCAATCGTTAGCCAAGAGATTGTGAACAATTAGCCGCTATCTCCTCGTCGGCGGCGTAGCTCAATCGGTAGAGCATCCGAGGCCCCATCGGAAGACACCGGCTTCGATCCCGGTCGCCTGCTAATCTTTTTCCGTGGGAAAAGGATGCCCACGGGGGGAAAGCGGTCGCGGATCANTTCCCCTGGCGTTGGAGGTGTAACGATTGGCCATTCCCCCCCCCCAATCCAATCGTTAGCCAAGAGATTGTGAACAATTAGCCGCTATCTCCTCGTCGGCGGCGTAGCTCAATCGGTAGAGCATCCGAGGCCCCATCGGAAGACACCGGCTTCGATCCCGGTCGCCTGCTAATCTTTTTCCGTGAGAAAAGGATGCCCACGGGGGGAAAGCGGTCGCGGATCAGACAATCTCTTGGCATGGGTCCAGCGCGTCACTTAATCAAATAATCTAATAATCAAATAATCAAATAATCTAATAATCAAATAATCAAATAACAAATAAAATTTTTTGACTATTTATATACATTGAAAATAACTTCCTATATAATAATTTGAAAGAAAAATACATTTTTTTAGTCTATTCCAAAGCATTGGTGGTCCAACTCTCACGAAATCATAAGGAGCAGAAGACATCTCTCTATCTCTATGCCTTCTATGTAAAGCAGAATAAATTTATTTATTTATATTTCATTCATTTTATAGAAGGTCAAAGGAAAGGAAATAGGAGAGGAATTTTATGAGAATGGCAGGGAGAAAGAACTGTCGACAAACTTGCAGCCGGATGACCAACGACTTACAATGAAGGTATTCGTCGAGTAATATTAGTAAATACCTATTCGATTTCACTGCCCCAAAGAATTAGCTTATGTATCCGGTAACTGCTCAATTCAGCAAAAAATACATAAGGCTGTCTATGGTCTAACGGGGTAAATTTTTTTTAAAAATAGAATGGTATATTTATGATCCCGAACTCATCAGACTGCTGGAAACGTCCTGAATAGAGGACGGAGACAAATTCTATTTTGAAAGTTCAAAAAACAACTAAAGTCGCAAATATGTATATCAACATGGTAATTTATAAAATTCGTTCTAAAGAACCTAATCTGGAAAACTTAATTCGAACATTAATGGTCATTTCATCCATATTTCTATTTTGGACGATATTTTCCAAAAAAAAAATTCATCAAGACTGAAACAAACTTACTAATCTTGGTTCAACTTGATTGGTTTAAATTAGACAAAGCACGGGGATGTGGGTTCGAATCCCTCCGCCGTTCAGACATATATTCAAGCCCGTGGGGAACACAATCCCACTCAGCCATTAGATGAGCGGTAATGCAGAGCTAATGGTGTCAGGTTCCAGAAAAAAACACGGCAAGGATCCATTTTCCCGGCAGTGTCGGGTTTTCCCGATAAAATGGTAAATGGTCAATTTTATCGATTTAGGACTAGTGTTTAAATATTTGTTTTGGGGACCTAGGCTGATCCTACTTTACTATAAGATATGGAACATCAAAAAAGATCTAATCCCAGCCAGCATCAAATCATTTAAGAACATACCCCGGTCAGGAATGAAATCAAGATAAATTTTTTGGTTTATGGTAATAAAAAATTCTTTTAATAAGAAAAAGTTTTCAGCTAAGAAAGGGCAATAATAAAATAATTAAACAATTGTTTAGTGGTGTGATTTAATAACATCTCTTATAGGTCGATGTTCATTGTCAAAATTTTTATATTATCAACAATTCTATGCGAAAAAGGGGAAAAATCTAAAAATATAAAATTTAATTTCTCCGGCCTTAAACGAATTATGCGTTTTAGACACCATTAAATATTTTCAAAATTAAGCTAAAAGATGCAAACTATCAAATATAGGATTTTGTATAAGGGGAATAGTCATATCATAGCCATTAAACTCGTGGCTTCGTATAAACCTAAGATGGGTGTATATGATATTGTGCAAAATTCTTATGAAATACAATTAAGATCGCCGTGAAGGAGAGTCATTACTTGATTGAGGTCGGCAGAGGTGAAGACGATCCGAACAAGCTCAGCATTCCATTCACGCACCGTTTGCCCTATTGGGCTGTCAAATTCATCAAGGTCACATATCAATTTTTATGTTGGCTTTTATAGAAACAATTTTTTTTGGTTTTTAGGTGAGTGGTCCTTTTAAGATAGAAGGACGCATTCATCTCGCAGGAGAATAAAGGAGGTTTGGCTGAGCCACATTCAAGAATTAAAGATCGGAATGATCACAGTAAATGGTGTTTATGGTTTTTGGCCATTTTAGCCTAGAATTCAACCAAAAATTTCGGTATAAAAAAGCTTTTTAAATTTTCTTTTTTCGAGTAGACTTTCTAGCCACAATCCAATTTTATTTTTCGGGGCTTGTACACAAATAAATATGGATAATTTGGAACATTGATAATGATTTCACATTTTCATTTTATATATGGATAAAGTAATGACCGGTTATGGGTGGATGTGAATCACGATAATTAATATAAATAAAATAAAAAATTTTTGCTGGGTTAAAGTTGGAATAAACCAACGTGATTTTTCAAATACAATTTCAAACAATTAATAAATATATTTATTTCACAAGAACAGTCAAGTGTGAAAAAAATGTGTTAAAAAGAGTTATTTTTAGAGTGTTAAAAACACTTATGATTACTATATAACCTTTACCCTGATTTATCAAGCTAAAAATTTGTAAAAAAATATTGATTTTTTCCGTGGGAACGCAATTCCGAAAGATGGCCTATAATTTCTACCGATAGAAATATGATTCACCGAATTTTATTATATGATACGTTTAATCATTTTATTGAATAGTGTGGGTTGTATATCAATTGTTAAAAATAAAATTTCTCCCGAATAAGTACAAATGACCCTCGCTTTTCTATATTTTCATTTTTCTTTAATTAAAATATGATATTGAGAGAGAGTGAACCGATGGTTTGGTTCCAAAGTTCTTTATTCCCGGTTCGTAAGCCGTATGCCTGGCTCAGAGACCGGCGGCGATTAAATGTTCCATTGTGTGAAGGAAATGTGATTACATATAAACACTTCCAAAGGGTTAGGCAACAGCTGTTCTTATCCTATCCTATATCATCCCGCACCTCACAATTTGTGCGTCCCGCGCAAAAATAACAATATGAGGGAGCTTAGGATAGAAAAACAAAATTGAAAAAATTCCGATCAATGATCTTATCTCATCTGAGTACTTTGGCTTTTCTCTTCGTTTTCTGCCCAATCCAAGCTTCTTGCGCATTACAGTCTCCTCACAATTTTGCTTTACGGGCAGTCCGGACAGCTTAGGCATCCATCGGCCAGAGCCCATTCTCCCGCAGCGGCAGTTGTCGCGTTCTTTCATCGCCAAATCTTTGAGCACTTCCTCTTTTCTCACATCATCCTCCTTAACTTCCTCTCTTCTCTTCATCTCCAACTCTCACTTCATCTCCTCTCTCTTCTCATTTCATCTTTCTCATTCTCTTTCATTCATTTTTTTCTCTTCTCATTTCATTTTTCTCATCTCATTCTCTTTCATTACTCTTGCCTCTTATTCTCGCTTAGGCAATTAATCTTCGGCCAGATGTTCCTCCTTTACTGGCCCATCTTTTTCTTTTTCTGGCCCTTCGATTAGGCCAAATCACTTGATCCAAAAACACCTCGCTATTGATTTTGCGAAAAATGAGGTAGTTAATTTCGCTCAAAATAAAAAACTTCGACCTGATTCTCGGCTGGTCCCAAACAGCGTTAGCACTATTGTCCATCCTGCGACCAACTCAGGATGCCGGAGTGCAAACCAGGCAGAAGAATGTTGTCCGTTGTCGCGATCGAAGTATGAAAATACCGAAAAGTTCCTCCGATCCAGTCATGTTGTTCCATTCGTGCGGCAGACAAAATTTGGCGAGTAGTTCAGCTGATGAAGTTGTTCGGCAACTGTTATTTGATGACTAGTTTGGCGCAATTCAGATGTAGTCAAATTTTGTTGGATTGGGGTCGCCATTGCGGGTTGAGACCAAGGCTTACGGTGGCGGGACCTCCATGAGATAGAGTGAACCGAAGGTTTGGTTCCAAAGTTTTTTATTCCCGGTTCGTAAGCCGTATGCCTGGCTCAGAGACCGGCGGCGATTAAATGTTCCATTGTGTGAAGGAAATGTGATTACATATAAACACTTCCAAAGGGTTAGGCAACAGCTGTTCTTATCCTATCCTATATCAATATCTTATTTTAAGGTAATGACGATTACATTTTCCATATAATAGTTCATTTTTTATTTTGAATAAAATTAGTAAATTTATAATACTGTAGATAGTTTAAAGCAAAAAAGTTGAACTATTACATAAAAAATCGATCATACAGAATATTATACAGTTGTCTAATAAGTCACAATGAGAAAGGAATTATAAATCGACACCTTAAATTATCCAAATTTTCTTCGAATTTATATAGTATCTAATGAAGGCAATAACTGAAGTTAAAAATGTCGGCGCTAGAGGAAAGACGGTTACTTTTGGGATCAATTTTTTGAGTCGGTAATCAATTTTTCCCGTAATCCATCTAAAAATGATTTCCCTAGGGTAATTCTTGATGCATAATCTGATGCTGACGTCAATTTTTTCGTAATGCGTCATCTGACGTCACTTATTGACGCTGACGTCGAAAATTTTTTCCCGCAATTTTATCTAAAAATGACTTCCCTTGTGTAATTTTTGATGCTGAATCCGATTCTTACGTACTTTTTAACATATTGAGTCATCTGACGTCACTTTTTGACGCAGATGTCAAAAAGAAATTACCTCATGGAATTCATTTTTAGATGAATTTACAGGAAAAATGTTGGCATCAGCATTTTTCAGATGACGCAATAAGTAAAAATGGACGTCAGAATCGGATTCAGCGTCAAAAATTACCCTAATGAATAAATATATTGATACGCTAAAAATTGAGTACCGGGACTCAAAAAAATCGAGTCCCAAAAATAACCGTCTTTCTACTAGCGCCAAAATGTATATTGCCATCAAAAAAATAACGAATTGGAAAGTAAATTTAATTTTTCATTTTTTGGCTTTATAGAGGATTTTTCATCTTCAGACATTTCGATCTACCTGCCGTGATTTGGCATTTAGATCTTTTGTAATGCACATGTCAGGCTTAGATTTTTCATTTTTCTTTAATTAAAATATGATATCTAATTTTAAGGTAATGACGCTTGCCATTCTCTGCCTCTTTTTTCTCTTTTTTTTTGCTTCGTTAATCCATTCAAATTTGTTGTACTTTCGAACTTGGAAAGGTAAGTGTTTTTTGTTTATAAATATAATTTTGTTTTTATACGGACATATCGTTGTCAAACATCAGAAAAGATGGCGGTTGCGGTCTAAATGTTTTCATGGCATTGAAATTGAACACCAATTGCAAACAAGGGTCTACATTCTAATGGAAAAAATTGCAGAACAAATCCTAAAATTATTTGACATTACTAATATAAATGGAAACATTAAAAACGAAAATTTAAATTAGAAAATATTTATTAGAATTTTTTTTCTTAAAATAAAATTATTTTATTTGACTCCATGGATTTGATAGCAGTAATTTTCATACGAAAAATATCCTAAGGGGATATTTTAGAACAATAATAATTATGCAAAATATAAAATTTATTGAAGACAAAGGCATCCTTATGCAGAATCCTATAATAAATTTGAGAATAGTTTGTGTGTCTGTCCGTCCCATTTCGAAATCTCCCTTCAAGCGAGAGAACGAAAAGCCTAAAGGACAAAACATCCACAAATAGGAAGAGAGAAAGAGGGA
>LDKF01002041.1:2583-16342 GCA_001026735.1 Rotylenchulus reniformis | reverse complement strand
CGAGGGAGGTAACTATTCTCCAATTCCCCAAGCCCAAAAAATTGCAGGGGATCGGGGAGGAAAAGGGAAGAAAAAATCGAAAATCAAGAGGAAAAATTGACCAATTTTCTAAAGAAATGGATGGCACATGTAAAGCACAAAATTTTCTTCGGCGGTCCCTATCGGGGCCGCCTACACCCCAAAATATGATAGAATTTCTCCACACAGTTAAAAAATGACCAATTTTTAAAAGAAAAATGGCCTAAATTTTCAAAATTTTCTCCGGCAGCCCAATCGGGACCGCTGACACTCCTTAAAAAAATTTTTGGTTAACCCTGGACATGGGTACCCCTCCCCCAGCCGGAATCCTGGATCCTTCTTCGAATATCTTCGAATGAGTTCGAATGATTGGAGTGGATATTGTCCCTTCGGGTACCTGCAGAATGGCGGCCTCCACCGCCTCGTTGAAGCTCAGGTTTGCCCCGTTCTCGGTGTTTTTGATTCCCTTCACATCGAATATTGTGTGCCTGGCTCTCCGGGTGAGCAGTCCCTGTCGCTGTGCATCGTGCAAGTCCATCTGTCGCTCGGGTTCTCCGCTGGCCCCCCATTCCAGCACCAATTTGCCCTCCGGCGACAACAGTCCTCGTTCCAGAGCTTCTCCGATGGACAAAACTTCCTGATCCTGCTCCGATACGATGTGCCGTACCTCGGGATCGAGGAGTCCCGAGTTGATGGCCTCCATCAGGGTGAACCGATTTCCGCGGTCGTTGAAGTGTCCGCTGGAGTCCAGAAGGCCCTTGTCCAGCACTTCCGTCAGTGTTTGCGGTTTTTGGATCAGACCAAAATCGTAAGCCTGGCGCAGCGACAATTCCATGCGACTCTGCAGGTCCGTGAACTTCCCAGTCCGGGGGTTCAACGCATGCGCGAGCATTGCCTCCGCGATGGTCACTCGCTGGTTGTTGGCCGTGTTCACACACTCACGAACGTTGTCCCGCACCAATGGACGCTGTCTGTCCAAAGCGTCGCGCAGACTGAACCGCTCACCGGAGGCGCCAAATCGGTCAACGAACTCGCCCGAGTGGGCATCGATGAAGCCATTCTCGATGCAGTCGGTGAGGGTCAGCGCCAGCAAGGGCTGAGCACTGGGGAATTGAATGTAGCCGTGGGCAAGCGCATCCCGCAGCGAAATCGGATCCTGCACGTATTTGCCGCGGAACACGCCGGTGGCCGGATTCAGCACTCCTGAATTCAGAATACACAGAAGGTTCGGCAGGTGGGTGGACTCTTTGGGCAGGCCGGAAGTTTATGCTGTGAAGGTGTTTGAATTCCGCCAGAACTCACCGTTCTTCAGTGCCTGCTCCAGCTCCATGGGCGGCAACTTCAGCACACCCATCTTGATCAGTCGGTGCTGCACATCTGTTGGGCAAATGTGGCGCGAGTCGTACAGGGACAGCAATTCTCCGGATTTGATGTCGCGCAGCTGACGCGAGTCGGGGTCGTAGAGTCCGATCTGGATGGCCTCCATCAGGGTCAGCTCCTGGCCCGTCTCCGGGTGTTTGATCCCGTGTCGTCCGTTCAGGATCTCCGTGATGTTCTCGCTGATCAGCCCCATCTCCACCTGCAACTCGACCCCATCAGATCTCCCCGTACGCCCTGCTGCCCCGAACCCACCGCCTTGTCCAGCGACACACTCTGCCCGCTGATGATGTCGTAGAACTGTCCACCGGCACTGAGGTTGAGCAGTCCCTGGCGAATGGCCTCCACAAAGGTGAGTATCTCCCCGGTCTGCTTGTGCAGAATGCCCTCCATCTCGTAGAACTGGGTCTTGGTCACGGTCTCCTGCAAAATTCTGCCGATCAGCGATTGTCCCACCAAATTCTGACAAATCGGACAGACCTCTTGGAACATTTGCGGCTCATCCTCGTGCTCCGTCATGGGCGCCCGTTGTGGGATCACCGCCGGCGGCGGATGAAACTCTTGCGCTTCTTCAACATGTCCCGCCTGACGTGTCTCTTGTGCCTGAACTCAGAAATAGTTGGAAGAATAGAGAGAAGGTAAAAAGAGAGACAGAGAGAAAAAGGGACAGAAAATGGAGAAAAAATGGCACGAAGACATTTGTTGGATGGGGAAAGAAGGAGGGCATTGAAGTGCCATTTTGGGACAATTCATGGGGTTGACAAACAAAACCAAACAAAAGGCACACATAGCGAAGACCAAACCCCCCCCCCGCTCACCCAGGAGGAAGAAGCTGATCAAAAATCGAACAATGGCAAATGATCGAGAAAGAACAAACAAAGTGATCATGAGCGGAAAAAGGCGCCCACTCGGAAAACACTCACATCAGAACAGAACTGATCTGATCGGACTGTGTTGGTCGTTGCAACTTTCCGATCAGATCAGTCCATCTTGAACTCAAACTTCGATTGATTGGCGGTGGCTGTCTGCCTTACCTTCTGCGCCGCCTCCATCTCGCTCCGCATGCGTTCCGCCTGGCCCCGTCTGCGTTCCGCGTCCTCAATTTCCCGTCTACGTCTGCGTTCCTGCTCCTCCGCCTTCATCCTGCGTATCCTCTCCGCCTCCTCTTCCGCTTCTCGGCTCCTCCGGTTGCGTTCCGCTTCTTCGCTGACCCTTCTGGCCATTTCCGCCGCTTCTCTGTCTCTCCGCAGACGGTCGGCCTCCTCCAATGCTTTCCGGCGGGCCGCCTCAAATGCCCTCCGTTTGGCCTCCTCCTCCAGCCGACGACGCTCTTCCTCCTCCTGCAAAAGCACTTGGCATCCAAAGGAGCCGTAAAGCAAAAACTCACACAAAACATAGAAAATGGGAGGGAAGGGAATAACAAAAAAAAACGAAATATAGCATGGAATGATGGACGAAGACGGATGGAGAGATTGGCCAGGGAGGGGAAACCAAAAGAAGCACGAAAAACTGAATGTAAAAGGGCAAAGGACAACACAAATGCCGAAAAGTAGTCGTTCCCTGATTGGATCCCCCCCCCACTTTCCGGGCCTTACCTTGTTGGGCCAAGCCGGCTGCTAGCGACAAATCATCGGCACCACAATTGGATCGGAAGCCGGAGGAGGCCAGGCGCGGCCGGATAGAAACTGATCGGATCAGGCTAAATCAGGATTGGCACAGCGGGGGATGCTGGCCAAATGAGGGATGACCGGCAGCGGAAAGAGCGGCAAAAGAGCGAGCGCAAAGGGCCGAATGGCCAAAACTCCGCCGGCACTTTCATTCCGTCAAACCACACACACACACTCTCTCTCTCTCTCTCTCTTTCGCTCTCTTCTCTCTCTTTCGCTCTCTCTCCCTCTCACTCTCCTTCATTCTTTTCCCTTTTGAATGGATCAATGCAATTATGCCCACAAAATCACTGATATTTGTAAGGTGCAATTTGATGGTTGTTAGACATTATCACACAAAGCTGTTTGTTAGTGCTTACCATTTTCAGGAAAAATAAAGTAGAAATGTTCCCGAAGGGGAACAACATGTTCCCTGTACCAGCACCATAAAAATGTGGCCCAAAGCTGGGAGAGCCAAATGTCCACGGCACACCCGGGGACTCAGCACAGCAGCCAGCCGGCCCAACAATTTTTGGATTTTATGGCCCGGAGATCCCCAGTCGGTGTGGTGGGTTAAGTGACAATGACCATCCATTTTGGTCGGTGTTGTGCAAGGGATTGGGGGAGGGTGTAGGGTGGGTCAGGGTCCGGGGATGGTGTTCGATGATGTCCGACACCACCCCTTCCCTTCCCTTCTCCTTCCACCTGCTCCAACAGCAGCCCCCTTGGTGGTCGGTGGCCCCCCACCTGTTGCTTGCGTCGCCAGTTCTGGATCAGCACATTCACAATGTTCTTGCGCTCCAGGATCACCGAGGACAGTTCGGCAAAACGGCGGTTCAGCAATTCCAATTCCTCCGTAACGACCACGGCGCCCGTCTTCGGCTGGGGCACTTGACGACGGATCTCGGACTTGACCCCGGGCCCGTGGATGTTCACAACGCTGTCATGGTACTGGCCAAGACGGATGTCGTAGCTCTGATGTGAACAAAAAAAACAATAATAAATCGAGAATTGCCTGAAATGGCGTTGGGATTGGGAAGTAACAAGTAACTATAATTCAGGGAGGAATGACCCCTTGACTTGCTGAAAGCATAGGTCCAGCGTCCAGCTGAACCCTAATTTTGGAATAGCAATCGGAAGAAAGGATATAAGAAAGAGATGGATCGGCTCTTATGCAGTTTACCCCCCACAAATTCAGGTCCTTTCAAAAGGGTGACAAAACTACGCGAATTTTTATAAAACAGTTCAAAGATAGAAAAATTTATACATAATTGTATATTTGCATTTACTAAAAAAGTACATTAAGGTTGAAAATATTTTGTGACTTTTGAAGGACTTTAAATATGTGGGGGGTAAACTGCATAAGAGCCGATGGATCTGCTAAAAGGCTATTACAGAAATAAGTGGAATTTATGACTAAAAATTGTGCTAAAATGGATTTCAATGGACATCCTGAGTAGCGACTTTTTTGGAACTCGACAAAAAGGGAAAGAGACCAGTCAAATGGACAGATAATGATGAGTTGTTTTTGGAGCAAATGCCCCCGCTCACCTTTGCATCCCGGATGAACTTGCCGCCCTCCTTGTTGATGTTCTCGATGGTTGCAGTGTGCTCCTGCAGCTGTGCGTACTCCGCCACCAGCTGGTCCAGCTGTCCCTGCAGCTCTTCCGGGCGCAGCTCCTCCGGCCGGCGCAGATTGTTGATGGTGGACTCCACCCGGTCCAACCAGCCCAACTGCCCATTTATACATATTCATTCCTTCGCTGTGCACTTCCCCCCCCCCTTCACCTCTTCATTGTACTGGGACCTGTACACCATCTGGGTCTGCTGTGCCTCCTCGGCAATGCGCAGGCGTTCCGCCACTTGGGAGTTGACGTTGTCCCAGCGAACGGTGATCTGGGACACTCTGTCCTCGATCTGGTCCACGTCCGGGTGGCTGGAATTGGCTTGGCCATTGGTCAATCGGTGGTTCCGGTCCCGGGTCCACTCACTTTGCTGCCCCGAACCGGGTCCGGGCAACGTGCTGGCGCAGTGTTGCGGTGTCCTTGTTGAGCCGTTTGACAATGTTTTCTTGCTGCTGCAACACCATGTTCAGCTCTAGCAGCTGTGCATGCACTCCCCGCAGTCGTTCCAGCGCTGCAGGAAGGTCGTCGAAGGATGCCAGAGTGATCTCGTGCCGGCGCACAATGTCCGTGACTTCGTCCAGGCCGTTCAGAACCGCCTCCAGCGCCTTCAGTCGCTCCACATACATCCGCGACAACTCCCAAATGTCTTCCCAACGTTGCACCATATTGTCATGAGCAGCACGTTGTGCGGGTGTCGGGTGGGGCAATTGTCGGTAGAGCTCCTTCACATTGGACACGTCCACGTCCAGGGTCTGCAACGGGCAAAACAAACACAGTTCGGCCTATCCACCCCGTACCCAATCCTACCTGAAGTGCGTCTTCAAAAGCCTTGTGTTCATGGATCTGTCGTTCCAATTGCTCCAAGTTGCTGGCCACCCTCTCATGCACCCGATGGTTCAGCTGCTTCCAGCCCTCCTCGAATTTGCGCACCAACTCAGCACACGCTCCATCGAACTGGTTGGAGAAGTCGGGTTCTGCAATTTAAGCAGAGGGGTGGGGTGTTCAACATCATCATCCAATGTTCTATGGGGACCTGGCGCTTTCTGTGCGCGTGCCAACAAATCGTAAAAGTGTTCATTGGTCAGTCGCAGTTCGTCCTTGAGTCTTTTGGCCAATGGGTCGTTGGGGTCCAGCTCGGAAAGCAGCTTGTTCACGTCCTCATTCAGCGCCTTGATGATCTCGTCCCGTTGGTCGGCCGGGATGGACAGGAACGTGTCCAAGTCCCAGCCCCTGACAGTTCGCATCGTGTTCAGCACCATGTTGTAGCGCACCTGGAACCGAACCCGGAGTGGCCCAAGGAAAGCAGAATTCGGTTTGAGGGGGGAGGTGGGGGTGGGGGGAAATCGGGTGAGCAGGGGAACGAACCCGCGAGACCGAATCAAATCGGATCGCCAATCTGGGAACCACCAAANGTTCAAAGCTCTTCGATACTCACATGTCAATCCTTTCAGTATTCACTTGTTGCATTCTTCGGTGCTGTATCCTTGCTTAACCATCCATCATAATGGGCGTTCTTAACAGATCCATCGAGCCCCCCCCCCAAAAAAAATGACTAATTTACTTTATAATTTTGCATTTTCTGCTAAGGGTAATAGTTCGGTGTGCTTTTGACAAATACTTTGGGAACACCCACAGCACCCCCTGTCCCATTCATTCCTCCTTCCTCACTCACCAAGTGGTGCTTTCGGTCCCAAAGTTTTCGCAACTTCTCGAATTGGCCATGCAGGCGGCTGAGGAAGGAAGCGAGTCTCGGGTCGGGCGGAGGGATACGGAACACGACTGATGGCACAGTTGCCTGTGGGGTGGGGGGGGGGAGAATTGGCAAAAAGCGGCGGAAGGAAGGGGGCCAACCCCAACCAACCTCGACACCGCCGCCCATCGGCAGCACTCGCCACTGGATCGGGTCGCTGTTGTTCAGCAGGGTGCACTCATCGCCTGGAACATTATAAATTACTCTTTTTGTTGTTTTAACAAATAAAAATGACAAAAAGGCGCTCAGAAACAACATTCTCCATCAGCGAGTGATCAGCCGAAAGATGGTGAATTGACAAAAAAGCTCTTCATAGCGCCCAAAAACACGAAATATAATACAACGTGGGAGGAATTGAACCGGGGTGAAATAACCGTCTACCAATGATGCTAACCAGTGAGCCATGTAGTGACTTAAATTGCGAGTCGATTTTCCTCCCATGTCAGGGTTTCTATCTGTTCTGATTTGGCAGAAATGTTCTGATTTGGAGAGTCCAAATCTGACAAAATGAAAATGTTCTGATTTGTCAGATTTGTTCTGATTTTCGAGCTCTGTCCTGATTTTCTGATTTTTGTTGAAATTTCTTTAAAAAATGAGCAATTTTCTTAAGGAAAAATTATTCCATTTTCAAAAATTTTCTCCGGCGGCCCCTATCGGGACCGCCGGCACTCTAATATAGATAATATTTTTCAAAAAATATCTTAAAAATGGGCAATTTTCTTAGGAAAAAGGACTAAATTTTAAAAATTTTCTCCGGCGGCCCCTATCGGGACCGCCGGCACCCCATCCATGATATCTTCGGCGCCACTTCTTACAAAAAATGAGCAATTTTCTTAAGGAAATGGCCGAAAATTCTCAAAATTTTCTCTGGCGGCCCCTGTCGGGACCGCCGGCACCCCTCTCACAGTAAACAATTTTTGCAAAAAAGCGGAGTTCCGTAAATAGACATATTTTAAAGCAAGAATCTTTGCTTTTTGCGAGCCGATTTTTTTTGGCCAATCAACTATCTATGAAGACTCGCAAACTTTGGCTCATCTCTTCCCCCAAAATTGTTAAAATTGATCATGTGTGGTGAGAAATACGATATTACACGAAATACAGTTGATTTTAAAGCATTTTACAAAATGTTCTGATTTTTGCCCATGAAATCTGATTTTTTGAGCTGAATGTTCTGACTTTGAAAATTTTTCGATAGAAACCCTGCTTTAAGTGTCGAATTGGTGACGACTGAACTCATAACTTGGTTTAAACAAACTTGGAGAAATGAATTGGTGTCAACAAATAGTGCAAAAAATCAGACAAATGATTCGGATTGGATAGGTGTAAAAATCATGGCCAAGCTTTTTTTGTAATTCAGCCAAACCTCATTTTCAAGTTCGGTTTGAAATTAAAATGAGGGTTTTGGCCATAATTTTCCACTTCCACACTAACCAATCCGAATGGGAATGGGCGCACTTTGTCGCCTATTTCTTGCTCCAAAATTTCTTCCCCTAGGGTTTTTCTTGGGGTCCAGTCGTCTTGACCCCTATGAGTTCGCCTATGTCCATCACTGTTTTCAATGATCATTGTTTTATCTGATCCAACCCTGAGTTCAAGATCAGATCTGCTGGATCATCCAAAATTCAATAAAAATAAATTAAAACGATAATTTTTAACGTCCTTTAGATGTTCGGTATTCAAAAAACGCAGATAGCCATTGATAAAATTGTTATGATCTGTTAAAGTTGAGAAACCTTTGCCGGAATTTAAAAACCAGACCTAAGACCAATGGGACAGTCAGGCGGGAAAGTCCGGAAAAGTTATTAAGACATTTTTAAAAAATTTCGCTGTATATTGTATGTGGTGTGTCGACGGCCCGATAGGGACCCTAGAAAATTTTGTTGGAAATTTTCTTTTCATCCTTAAGAAAAATTGACGATTTTTAGTCGAATTCAAATCTTCATCTTATTTATTACATTGTCGTGGTAGGACAGACAGTAAAAGGGAGTCGACGGATAGCGGCCAGCCGGAAATTTTTTAGAATTTTTTTTTTGTTATTTTCTTTAAAAAATATTGAAAAATTTCGACAATGATTGATGGAATTTGTCCATTTTTCGACGAAAAATTAAAAAAAAATCTGAAAAATTGGATCACTTTTTGGTTCAGTGAAAAGGTGAACCAAATAGGATCTGTGATCTGATCGATCAGATCCTGATCCGACCAGACAAGTGGTCATGAACACACTGGTCAGCACCCACTCACCTTGTCTGATGTGGATCTCCTTGCCCTTGTACTCGCACATCGCGGTGATCAGCAACGGTTTGGTTATGCGCTCGCCGCGTTGCCAAAGGGGCGAAATTTGAGCGCATCTGTTGAAGGAATGATAGAGGAGATCGATGATGGATGTGGGTTTGACTGATCCGGACAGATCAGGCAACACCTTCTTTGGCCGACCGGAAAGGATCAACTCCGTACCTGTCGGTCAAAGAGAGGAGACGGGCGTGCAGTTGTTGGATGTGTTCGCGGACCGAGTCCAACTGGCGCAGCATTTGCTCACCCTCGTCCAGCGAAAAGTCAGTGCGATTGTACGCGTGGTCAAGGTGGTCCTGAAGCGATCCCATGCACAGCATGCCCAACCCCAGTCGGATCTCTGGCCCAGTCCTTCCCTTCAGATCTCTTCCCTGCTCGATGGTCCTCTGCTCAACAGACTCTGCTTTCTCTCTCCTCCCCCTCCTCCCCCGAACTCATTCTTTCACTCTCCTTTCCTCGCCCTACCCTGCCCTCTTCTACCCGCAACTCATTCTTTCACTCTCCGATACCTTCCCTCAGCCTGCCCTGCCCTCTTCTTCCGTTTTCACTCTCCGGCGATACCTTTCCCCTCTCCCACCCTGCCCTGCCCTCTTCTACCATCAGTCATATCTTCCCTTTCCGCTTCATGACCACCGACCAGTTGCTGCTGCATCTGCTGCTCCACCTGATCCGACTCCTCCACAAATGCCTTGGCATTGTACGCGTCCCGAAGGTGTCCCTCCAGGCATTTGCTCAGATTCAACAGCCAGTCCCACTGGTTCTGCATCGTGCGCAAGTACACCTCGATGACATCGCCAGCCGGGTGGCGCTGGTTGATCAGCGCGGCTCCCTGGTTATGCACGTCGTTGAACTGTTTCTCGTGCAGTTCGACCTCATGGAGAAGCTGTAAAGTACCGATCGATGGGATATGTAGATGGACATGGTCTTTTCAGTTAAGCCCCCCCCCCTCCAAAAACAACATTATCAGATCATCCGCTTTAGCTCACAATCAGTAACAATGCAACTTTTCCCCAAGTTTCGCCTTCCATCTCTCCATGTTCCCCCACACCTTTCGCCTTCCCTGTCCACCCCACACCCTTCATCTGTCGTCCTTCAACCCCTGCCTTCCACCAATTGCTTCGCCCCATCACTCTCCACCATTGGTATGATGTGTGTTGTGTGTGTGTCTTCCACCCCAACTTCCCGTGGTCCAAACCGGTTTGGGCCACCTCCCTCAATTGGCCCTTTCGCTCCGTTTGCCCCTTTCATTCTTCCGCTCCATCCATCATCCTTAAACCCGAATCGGCGTGCCTTAATTGTTTACAACCACTGTTTTTGCGCCGTTATAAAGGAATGGGTAAAGGGGTGGCGGAATGGAAGCAATTATTCATTATTTGCATAGTCCTGACCTTTTGCTCGCACTGTCTTGGTTATCTCTGACCATTCTTCGCTTCCACGGGTTTTGTCCGTCCCTCTGTCCAATTTGGGTTTCCGCTCAATTCCCTCCCTCCCCCCCCCCTTCCATGGATGAGTGTATTCGTATATCTCTTTGTGCTGATCATCCTCCAAATTCGACCTGTTTGAAGTAGTTCTGCAGCATCGGAATATCCAGGCGTTCCAGATCACTCCAATTGCGGGTCACCTCTATGTCCTCCCGATTGTGGATCCAAACAAGCTCAAGCTGTGCAGCGCGGATGAAGGCAATCAGCGAGTCCTGGATTGGGGAAAACTGATCAGTGGGCGGAATTGCAGTGACGGACCAGATCAATCATGCGGCCAGCGGACAAATCCCGCAACTGCTGATACTCGGACTCCAGCACCTTCAGCAGCTCACAATAGTCATAGGAGTCCTCCGCCGAAACTTCGGCCTAAAGTCGGAGGGATGGGGAAATATGGCAGAAGATCAAATATCGAGAAACCAAAGAAAATTGTGCAAAAAAAATGAAATTGGAAAAGGAAAAGTCAGTGCGGTGAGGAAGGAAGGATGAGGGGGCAAACAAGGAAGAGGGGGACAGGACACGGAGATGGTTGTGGTGATGGTCGGAAGGAGGGTGTGGGTGCCAAAGCCAAACAGAAAAAGGACGGAAAAGGCGAGAACGAAAGCTGAGAGCCGAGGTTGAGGATTTTGGATAGCCTGTGGAGCATGGTCCACCACCCCGACACCACCACCACCACCACAACCCCAACTCCCAGCCAGCAGGTGGTGCCTGTTCCCTCTCTCCGCGAGTGTCGTGCCCCTTCCTCGCTCCTCCTC
The DNA here is from genome assembly GCA_001026735.1 of Rotylenchulus reniformis. Classification (NCBI taxonomy): domain Eukaryota; kingdom Metazoa; phylum Nematoda; class Chromadorea; order Rhabditida; family Hoplolaimidae; genus Rotylenchulus; species Rotylenchulus reniformis. The sequence continues at coordinate 5,404 of LDKF01002041.1, read as the reverse complement.
TCCTCCTCCTCCCGCACTGACCTGCACTCTTCCACCATGCACCTGTCTTGCAATGCACTCATCCACGGTCTGGCGGAAGTCCTGGATGTCCCGGTTATCCAGCTTGTGCTGCTCGAACATCTGTTCCAGCACCTCAAGAGTCTCGCTGAACTGCATGGTGTTCAATTTGTGCTGTAGAGGTGGCAAGGGGAGGGGGTTTGTAGCTGATCAGTTGCTGCCCCTGATCAGATCAGATACCAATCTGTCGCGGATCCATTGGATTGCCTCCTCCACCCGCCGAAATGCGTTGCCCCGGGCGGCGCTGGTGCCGATGGTATAGCGCTCAGTGCTGACCCGCGTCCCCGTGCTAATGCCCAGTCGGCGCATCAGTCCCTCCTCCAGACGCCCCAAATAGGCTGTACGACGCTGTTCCAGTCCGATGACCCTTCACGGGCAAGGATACACACCCATCAATCAGCCTCTCGGGATCGGATCTCTCTCTCTCTCCTCTCTCTCTCTCTCTCTTGCGTTGGTTCCTTATTCCCCTTCCCCGGACCCTTCCCGACTCCATTTCTGTGATTACTCCTATACTCCTCCTTCCTATTCCTCTCCGATGGTAAATGAGCTATCAAAAAAAAACAGCCGGATGGGAGGAAATAAAATTAAAGTTTTTAAAGCTTTCTAGACCAAAATCAATATAGGCCAATCGATAATAAAATTCACAAATCTAAAAATTGGCGATATTTTCGAAAAAAATTTTGTTTTATAAAATTTTTCGCAATATTTTCAAGGAACTTCGAACAACTACAACTCAAAAGCCTAAAGGCATAAAATTCAATCTATATTTTACCTTCACGGCGCGTCAGCACGGGCGTGGATATAATGCAAACTAATGGAAATTATCGCGCCAAATTCAAATTTCCGTCGAATGGTCACTTTTTTACCCCATTTGGCAAATCGAGTTAAAACCATATTATTTCTTGAATAATAAAAGGTACTTCGATGCATTTCAGTATTAAATGATAAAACATCATCTATTGCTTACATCTACTATCGAATTTTTTCGAATGTCTTTATAATTTATAAATTTGAGTCGATTTTACTTATTATTTTAAATAGACTGTTTTGATAAAAATCAAATTTTGAGCCAACAAAAACATAATATGTTTAGATAATAGAAAAATGAATAGAAAACAAATTTATCTATAAGATAAAAGAAAAATCGGATTAAAATTTGTATTTTTAAAAAAGTTGGAGTTTCTGTAAACTTCGAAATGTTAAGATTCTTCTATTTTCGCTGTAAAAATGTCCGATTTTTGGAAAACTGAATCTGCCATCGTCTTAAGCACCCTCGAAAACCCCCGAGTGAAGCGCGGAATCTAAAAAAGTAAAATATTCAATGGAAAATTTTTCGGAACTAGAAAACTCCAGAATTCATTCAATAATAATTCAAAAATTATTCGACGCGTAGCGGATTCGAACTCGGACTCTTTTCCCTTGTAAATCTAACATGCACCCAATTGAGCTAAAATGAGGGAGAGACAATAGAGCGCCCATCGCTCGCTGGGATTGACGCGCCGTGTACCTTTTATAATTTTGGTCTATAAAACTTTCAAATGGGGTTAGGTTTCGTCCCTATGCCGTTTTGTGTTTTGGTCTGGCATCTCCATCCGGCACCTCCCGCTCTCCGCATTCGTTCGTCCCCCCCCCTTCCCTTCCATTCCCTGTGCCTTGCCCGCTTCGCTTACTGTTGGTTAAAGTCTCCGGTGTCCGGGTGTCGGTGCTGGCGCAGTATGTCCACGTCCAGGAACAGTTCGTCAATCGGCTGCTTCAGCGCGTGCAGATCCTCCACCAGCTCGCGCACCTGTCTCTCCAGCACTTCCACCCGTTCGCCCCGTTCCGCCGCTGCCTCCACATTGTCGATTCGGGTCAAGATGCTGTCCAACTTCTCATTGGTCACTCTGATGTCGCGGGTCAGTCGGGACAGCAAATCGTCCAAATTTCCCTGCAAAAGTCGCATTTTGTACGATTTTTACTTTGTCACTTTTGGCTTGTTCCCCCTTCCCACCCCTTGCTCAGCATTCGAATCCCCTTATCATTTCCCTCCCATTTTATTTGTTATTTCATTCCCGACTTGTCCATCCTGCTCATACACTATGCAAAGAAAGGAATGGGTGTCCTTGAACCTAGGGTGGGATGGAAGGATGTTTACGCTATCGCCGCACATCGAGACCAAAACTCGCGGAAAGGTAATAAGCGGGATGAGATGGGGAGAGAAGAGAAAAGGGGATGAACTGTGATGGAATGATGATGAGCAATGAGTTGTGAGGTGAGTTGGGATGCGAGAGATCCCCGGGCCAACTCGGTGTTCTTCGTGTTCCTCCAAAACCTTCGGCTCGTCCACCAATCTGTTGTGCAGCTGCGAGATATAAGTGATCAGCGATCGTTCGTCCGGACTGTCCACTTCGCACACATCCTCCGGGTCCAACAGCTTGGCCACTCCGAATTCCTTCTCCAATTCGTCAAAAGCATGCCGAAGACGCTCCTGCGGGTTCTGTTGACCGATCTGAACATTTTAGACCAATGGAATCCTTGAGTTGAGTCCCGGATGCGCGACATACCAAGTCCCAGTTGACCAGTCCCGGTCGGTAATTGTGCAGCAGAGCACAGAAGGCCATTCCGTCCTTCCAACTCCCGGTGAAATTGTTGATGCTAACCAGGTCCGGATAGCCGGAGGTGACGTGTCGGGCCCAAGCCAGAAGAGCATCACGCGCGGAAAGAGTTGGATTGTCTTGTTGGCGGACCGAGCCCGGGATCTGCTTGGTCGGGGGCGAGATTTGGG
>LDKF01002039.1:16769-29495 GCA_001026735.1 Rotylenchulus reniformis | reverse complement strand
TTTTTCAATAAATCATTTGCAGGTTAATTTGCATGTAGCTTTAGTAGTTTATTTTCATCAGTTTTTGTTTGTATTTTCATCCCTAATACTCCTCTACTTTGCCTACTTCATATACCAGAAATATGAGTGATTTGGTTTATGCAAGTAAATTTATTTTTATTTTTTATATTTTTAATCCATTTAATTACAATATTAAGTTCGCGGCTCATTCGGGTACTTTCTAAACTGTGGAATTCGTTCACCGCAGAAATTAACGGGCGAAACACTGTAAGTTCAGGTTTTTTTTTTAATAAATTAATTTATATTGAATTTGACGAGCGAACCCTTCAAAAATTATTAATCTATAAATTTTTTTTCAAAAAATTACGAATAGTGGAGGATATATAAAAATATATCCTCCTTGTTCATATTTTACAAGACTGGCCAATTTTATCCAGGCTTCCAAACTATACTTATGTTGAACGACTTTAGGTTTTTTAAATTTATTTTAAGCAACATTTTTCACGAATTTTAATCAAAATTTAATGACTTAAGGATTTTAATTCTGTAAAATCGCAATTTTATTTATTATTTTTTTTCAGCGATCCAAGGGAATCAGTTTGTCGTTGCTTGACCTTCAGCCATAATGGCGCCTATTTTGCCTATTGTGATTCAACCAGGCAAGTTCAACATGAAAAACCTTCAAATGTTTACATTTTACAGGACAGTCGTCGTAGAATCTTCAACCGGTCGCGAGTGTTTTAAAGCGGATTTGGCCAAAACCCAATGCATCATCTTCTCGCCAAAGGACAACTACATGGTCACTTATGAACCGTAAGTCAAATAGGAATTTCAACAGAAAAAATATTTTTTAAATTTTTTTGGAATTTTTAAAAAGCCATTAAAAAATTTCAGATATGTGATTTACGGGACACGAAATAACCCAGACGGTACTATCAAGACTCTGAACCCGAATCTCCGCTTCTGGTCAGTTCCCAAAGGAGAACTGCTAGGCACTCTCATAGCAGATAAACAGGTCAAACAAAAGTTAAATTTATTTTTTTATTTTTTTTTATAATTTTTTCAGGCCGTCTGGAAGCCGTACTTTACAGAGGATGAATCGATAATGTTGCGCCTCCATGGCTCCGAAGTGCTATTCTACAAAAACGGAAATTTTGGTTGTTTGTGGGGAGGGAAAATGCCCTTAAATCTTAACTTTATTTTTTTGCTTTCATAGGAAAACCGGCGGACAAAGTTGTGGTCAAAGACATCAGTTCGCTGGCGATCAGCCCCGGTCCGGTTCCGCACATTTCTTGCTTCATCCCTTCTAAAGTACAGCGAAAAGGGGGAAATTAATGAAAAATAGGCAAATTGCTTAGCAGGATTTGAGTTGACAGAGCTCATATTCCCCTTTCCAATTCCAAAATTTTTACTCTAGACGACCTTAATTGACAACTATGCCTAAGGTGTCAGGACAACTCGACTACGGACAACTCGACTACGGACAACTCGACTACGCAATTATAAATCTTTTTTTAATCTATCATGCATAAAATCTGCGCTAAAAATGCATTGAAAAATGAAAATAAAATAAAAAACAAAATAAATGCTGTCATTTTTACTAGAAAATACGAATTGAAATCTAGATTGCTTATTAGTTAGTAAGTGAATATTACATTTAAAAAATTGCGAAAAATTAAAACATAACAAATTTATTACTATTTATTAAATTTATTATATCAACCATTTTATACATTTTTTAATTCCGCTCTATTCTATGCTTTAAATCCAGGTTTTCTGCATGATATGATAGATTAAAAAAAGATTTATAATTGCGTAGTCGAGTTGTCCGTAGTCGAGCTGTCCCAGTAGTCGAGTTGTCCATAGTCGAGTTGTCCGTAGTCGGGCTGTCCGTAGTCGAGTTGTCACTACGCCATGCCTAAATGCACTCATAAAAAAAGATTTTTCTCCTCAAAATTTTACACATAACTATTCCACATTTCGAACTCGCTTTGAGCTTTTCGAGAAAAAACAATTTTTTAAATTTTAACATTTATCTAATTTATGTTTTTTTTTCAGAATCAGCCAGCAATGATCCAGCTTCGCAGTCTCAGCAACTCATTGGAGGTTCTGTTTACAAAAACTTCCTTCAACTGTGACCGATGCACAATGAGGTGGAACGCGAAGGGTAAATTTTACAAATTTTCTTTAGTAAATAAAAAATATGATATAAAAAATTTAATAATTGATAAAAATTACCTTTTTATGACATACATCTAATATTACTTATAGGAACTGCTCTTCTTGTGAATGCGTCAGTGGACGTGGACAAATCTAACAAGGTATATTAACTGATCAAATTCTCAGAAACTATTTTTTTTTAATTTTCAGTCATACTATGGTACAAGCCACATTTACTGCATGTTGACCAAAACTTATGGCGACTGTTTCCAGGCAAATTTTCCATCATTTTTAAAGAAAATTAAATTCTGAAATTTTTTTAGGTTCCGTTAGCAAAGCAAGGACCTGTGCATTCGGTTGAATGGGCTCCGAACTCCAAGGAATTCTGTGTTTGCTACGGATTTATGCCATCAAAAGTGAGCATTCATCAAATCCAATTTTGGATTTTCAATTGAATTTCCATTTCTTTTTAAGGTCACAATCTTCGACATCCGCGGTGACACAGTTTGGGAATTGGGGGAAGGACATCGCAACGAAGTGGTGGGTAAAAAAACGAAATCTGAAAAGTCATTTACGCTTTACCCCAGAAATTGAAAATTAATTTTTTTTCAGAGAATAGGGGAGAAAGGAAAAAAATTAAATTTTATCCCATATACCTCAAAATATAATGGAATTTTTCGATCTATAAAAACTTGTTTTTTAATCAAAAAATGATCTAGGACCGGAACTTTTTTTGCTTCCCTCACCCGAAAATTTTTTTTCTCTCTACGGCTTATTAGATTGAACATGATCCTTTGATTTTTTTTCATGAATAATTTTGCTATTATTTTCAGTATTTCAACCCACAATCCTCAATTTTGGTCACTTGCGGCTTTGGGAACATCAGTTCTGGAAAGATGGAATTCTGGAATTTGGCCACCCACAAAGAGATCACCCACTTTTTCGCACCGCACACGACCCACTTCCAATGGGCGCCCGATGGCCAACATATTTGGTTGGTGGCCATTATCATAAAAAAATTATTTTTAATTATTTTTATATTTCAAGCACTTCCACAACAGCGCCGCGCCTTAGAACGGACAATGGCTTCCGCATTTGGACATATCTAGGGGAACCGGTCTATGAGCAGAAATTTGAGAAGGAAGAACTGTGGCAGGTAGAAGGGCATGGGTTAAGGATTTTTCTAAAATAATTTTTTTACAAATATGTTTAGGTGGAATGGAGACCCTGCACGGCCTACAACAAATTCCAAATTGAAGAGCCAACAAAGAACCAACAATCATCCAACAGCAACAGAGCAGTGAAATCGACCTTTGACAACTTGCCGAAGGGCGCAGTCACCCAGAACGCCCGCTATGTGCCACCCCACTTGAGGGGTGAGGATTTTTTTAATGTTTCGAATGAAGATTATTCTGCGAATATTCATCCAATTTTTTTCAAAATTCCGGCCCATCGGGAAAAAATTTATTGAAGGGTGTGGGGTGAGGCACTAGCGTATTCAGGATTCGGCCGTGGGGGGCTGCACTTATTAAAAATTCATTTTAGTCCTTCCGTAGGGGGGCTGAATTTTTTCAAAGAAAATTGATCAATGTTTTGCTTAGAGTAGGTTTTATGAAAAAATTTTACTGTATTAAGTGATTTCGGTGGTCCCGATAGGGACTGCCGAAGAAAACTGAAAATCTGAGCCTTTTTGTTAAGAAATTTTTTCTGGCCGTGGGGGGTTATAGCCCCTATCTCCCTTCCCCTAAATACGCTAGTGGGGTGGGGTCGTCGAGCGTCGACGACGAGCAAAAAATTAATGGGAAAATTTTGATCAGTTGGATTTCTAAGAAAATTATCAACTTTTTCTCAATTTTTTCTTCTCATAACCCAAAAATTTTAACCAATATCATTTGGTCCTTTTATCCTAAGAAAACTCCTGTGGCGAGCAGCGACCGCCTTACTTAAATAATGAGGCTATAAATAAGTTTTGTTCAGGCAAGACTACGACACCCGCAACGACAACAACAGCAGCAAAGGCCACGGTCCAATCGGCGGAGGCGGAAATGGAGAAGAAGGTCAGGGCGCTGCAGCGGAAGTTGGACGACATTCTGAAGCTGAAGGAGCGCCAGAAGGCTGGCCAGAAGCTGGAACTGAACCAGCTGGAAAAAATACGGAATGAGGGCCGATTGGTGGAGGAGTTGGAGCAGTTGCGGGATGTTCAGGATTGCCAGTAGTGACTGGAGCTGTTCAGCCGTGATTTTATTTGGGAAAACAAATTTTTTCGTTTTTTTCATATTTTTTCCTTTAAAAATCGAAGTTTTTATGATAACAAAAAGTATAGAAGTAATAGAATTTTTGGAGTTTTTTGATCATAAGTGCACTATTTACAAAAAAATTATACGAAAAAAATTGTTTTTGTCCCCTGGGGTTCGTCCTAAAACCAGTTATGGTACACAACAAATCTGGTGTTATTTGTTTGTTTGATCTATTTTCCATTGTTGTTGTTGTTTTATTTTTATTTACAGTTTTGTTTTCCATCGTGTCATCTCATGGACACAACGATGTCCATTTGTGTAAAATGCATCTTAATTTTATTTTTATTTTTTGAAAAAAATAAAATTTTATTTTTGAATCACACAGCAAATGGAAAGCAAGTTTTTTGTGCTTTCCAAAAAAATCACGTAACGAAATTGGCAAAAGTTCGATTTTGATAGCATATGGATAATAAAATGAAAAATCCCAAATAAAATGGATAATAAAATGAAAAATCCCAAATAAAATCAAAATTTGTTCAGTTTTATTGGAAAATCTAACACAATTTTATCACATTCCTTCAAATGTGTGACAATTGTGTGTTGTTGATGATGACCATCAACAGGTTTGAGAGAGGTCATTTTGGGGAGGAGGAGAATTCCATTCCTCAAAGGGAGAAAGAAGATGGATGATGATCATGGCCACCTTGGGTGATCAGGATGGCCTGGATCTGGAGATCTGATCTGGACCATCATCCATCGGCGGGGCCATTCGAAGGACTTGTTGGCCAATGACATCGGGACAACAGGTGCCCTCTCATCCCTGATGGGGGAGGGATATTGTGTTGTTCTCCTGCCGCCCGGGGCGATGGCCATTCCCCGCCAGAGGGGAAGAGAACCAGTCAACATACTTATTAGCAGGATTGGCGGGGGTCGAGGAGCCGCCGCCGGCGGGAAAATATAATGGGCAATTGCAATTTGGGATTGGGATGGATGTGGAGGAAGGAAGATGATCAGCAGAGGGGGTGGCCAATTGTTTCGTCAATCACTCAAGGGTTGGCCCAGAGCGGATCGGAGAAGACATCCCCTGCTCTGCCCCTCTGGAAATCAATGGGATGGATGATGGGTGCTTTGGATTTTGGATGTCCGGCCGCTGGATGCAAAATTTTATCCAAAAAATTAATTTAGGACCAAAAATGTTGTGATTTTATAAGATAAAAATTTGTCACTTGTCCCTTCTTTTTCCCACTGAATTGGATCCAAAAATTTCCGGATCGGACCTTTTGGATGATGTTTTGGGGAATTTTTTAGCGCCAAAAATCTGAAATTTCGGACCTCTGCTCACCAGAGCGGCAGATTGATCTGACTTGAGCCCGATCAATACATATCTGATCCCAGATCCCGATCCGCGCACCTGATCGGTCTGATGAACCGGGCTAGATCCCAGCATTTGGTTGATCCGACTCGGTCCGATCAGCTTGTATTTGGCAAAATTATCACCTTCTGATCAGCATCTATTACTTGATTGATCTGATCAAGTCCCCACATTGTTGAAAATGTTCTGCTGACCTGATCAGATCAGTCCAGTCTTCTCCGCTCCATTTGGCCAAATGCGCAACTATTTCCACCGCCTCCGCCGCTATTTGCCATTTGGGGCTGGTGGCACCGCTGAGGAGGAGGACGAAGAAGATGACGACGATGCGGAGGAACAGGACGAGGAGATGGGACAACAGCACCCGGCAGGAATGGTGAGGGTTGGGTACACAAAAAATGAAACAAAACAACTTTTCAGGGGGTTGGGTGCATAAAAAATTAAAAAATTTAGGAACAAATTTTCAGAAAAGAATTCTCCCAGGGCCCGTTTTGCTGCTTAAAAGAGCACGAAAAATTATTTCACGCGAGAGGACACGAACCTCCGCCCAACTCCCTTCGACATGCTACGCAACTAACCACTCGGTCACCTCCTTTCCCTTCAGAAAACTTGATTTTCTCCAAATTTTCAATACTAATCCCGGATTTGGTTCTAACATTTTTCCTGTCCCTTAGGAATGGGTGAAAAATTGGACCCAAACATGGTTCTCAAATACCGTTTTTCTTTTAGCGAAAATCATTGAAAAATCCCAAAAAATTGCAGCAACTGAACCCAAGGGACGCACCGGCACAACAGTTGCCGAGTCGCGGAAAATTCCTGAAGCGCTCGGAGACCGCGCCGCGCCCGTCCTCCACCTCCTCCGGGGTCGGCTCTCGGTTGGCGGAGAAGCAGAGACATGTAAAAAATTATGTATCGAAAAATATTTTTGAAAAATTTCCATTTTATAGAAAATTATTTATCGTTGAAGATCATGCAATTTCCTGGGTGGGCAGAATTGTTAGAAAATATATTTCTTAACCTGGACATTTGGGTTTTTCCCGGGGTTTCCAACCGATCCCTGGGTCTCCAGCAAAGTCCAACGCACATCCAATTGAGCCATAAGTGCTTCTATTCTGGAGATTTTTTCCGGAAATTTTCAGCGACGTCCAACCTCCGCCGGCACCGCGCACTCGGACGGAGGCGGCGACGGCACGGACAACCCGATATCCCGCCTCTCCCGACGCTCCTCCATCATTGTGGGTTTGAGGAGGGGGGGGGTCAGGGTCCAAGAAAATTGCAAAAAAATTTCCGCTTCAAAATTTCCGCTTCCAGTCCGATTTGGTGGCTTTAATGGTCCGCAGGTCGAGCAGTTTCGGAAAGGGCAAACATGCGGACAAGGAGGGCGACCAGCAGGAGCTGGAGGGCCGAGAGGAGTGAGTTTGGCACCAGGGTACAGGGGGTCGAAAATTCCAAAAAATTCCGGAATTTCATTTCAAAAAACCTATAGATGGAAGGGAAAACAAGGGAGTAGACTTCGAAGTTTCCCACGATTTTCATTTTTTCATATGCTCCCCGAATTGATCCAGAATCCTGATCAGATCCACTTTTAGGGTGTCAAACATCAAAGATCAGAGATCAGTTGATGATCAGAAAACGCCCCTTTTCCCCGGCAAAACCAGAGAAATCCAAGGAAACCGAACCCGAGATCGGGATTAATCCCGGAATCCGGCCACTCTACCACTTGGCCAATCTTCCAGCAGATCTTGCCCATTTTTATGCCAGATCACCATGATCCTGATCATATTTGGTGTTCAAAACTTCACTGACTGATCAGATCATGACCAAATTCTATAGACCTAGCAAACAATTGATCAAGACTCGATGGGTCAAATTTGAACAATGTTGATGGTTAAGGGACGAAAGCGACGAGGATGAGGAGGAGGAGGGTGGTGATCAGGAGGAGGACATGGGCAATATGTCGCGCGAGAAGGTAAATGATATTCTATTACACATCCTATAACCTATTCATTCCGTATTCTATTCATATTATATTTAAATTAACTTATTGAGAAAAAACTATAATTTAAGGGAAAAAATGGGTTGGTTGTGAACTGGATTCGGTGGGCAAAGAATGCCGTCTTGCAAAATACTCCCTCTTGCACTGTTCGCGGTCCACTTCTGACATTTCCTCTGGTCTCTTCTCCTTCCATGACATCGGCCGATGTTTGTCCATCCACAGTTGTTCCAATTCCAATGGCGTCTTTGGAGTTGCGGGAGTAGTAGGGGCCGTACCGGAACTCGCCGACAAACACGGATCCAAGTGCAAATTACCCGGAGCTGAAGGGCGCTTCCGTCGGGGATGGCAATACAGAAAAATCATAATCGATGAAAAATAAGAACAATTTCCAATTATCTTTACTTTTCGGCTGCTGCTGGGTGTCACCGCCATCGCACCCTCTCCCCCTTGCTTCGCCGCCATCGCACCCTCTCCCCCTTGCTTCGCCGCCATCGCACCCTCTCCCCCTTGCTTCGCCGCCATCGCACCCTCTCCCACTTGTTCCGCCACTGCCTCTGGGTCCTGTACAAAAAAGCCAATTATAGTGTTAACCACCCCAAGCACCATCTAACTTTTTCCAAATTGATCACATCCAACCGACTTCCTTTTTGATGGAGCAGGATCGCATCGATGAGCAGTTCCGCCATCAGGCGCCGACCCTCGGAGTGAATCGCCTTGTTTTCCTCCTTCAATCGTATTCCATCAGTGCTGGTGCTTTGGGGCGTCCAGGGGAATGGCATCTGTTCATTTATCAAACGGTGATCATGTTCCGTAAAAAGATCTTAAAAGGAATATTTTTTGGAAGCATAAAAACCTTTATTTTTACTCACCTATCAATTGGATTAAGTAGTACTCGGCGCATTTATTCTCACAGAATGTTAGCTCAGATGCAATGTGTAATGTTGTGAGCTTGGGGTTGATCCTCCCTCGTGTACTGTATCTAGCGTGGTTTCCCTTATGAACGCCGATCCGTTTCTGGAATTGCATCGTCCGGCCCATGTACTGCATACCATCCACGGTGACTGATTCGAATAGGGCATAAACCCCATAAACTAATAGGGATAGGAATTAAATTAATCGGTTAAACTTATAACCCACTTCGGTCCGGACGATTGACCTCCTCCACTGTCAACGGTATTGTGTCCCTCCCTCGTGCAACGAAATCCAGAAATTGTTGTCTGTGGAGTGTTTGCAGAGAACGTGTTGTGGTTGTGCGGGTCTGTGCTCTCTCAAGTTCGTGACACCATCGGTTGCTGCCGCCTTCGTACAGGATTCCAAATTCACGACAACCGGCTGCAATACAGGCACTCTTGCTCCTTAAAATATTGTTTTTTTTATTTTTTGAATGTTTTTGTTTGCTGTAAATTTTAACTATTGCTACTGTATTACGCTCTGTGTGTGGCCATTGTGCCCAAATTATAACGCTGGCAACAATGCAAACAGGGCCCATTTCTGGTGAAAAATTCCGTCACTTCATATTGAGTTGCGGTGCTGTTGCAGGGTATCGACTTTTTATTATACGGTTGAAATTGTCGGAATGTTGAAGACATGGCAGAGAATTCCTCCGAGTGTTTGAAGGCTAGATGCCGTTGTCGTGCAGCGTAATTTCGTAGTTTCTTCGATTTTCCTCCCTCAAGACTCCCACTTGCATCCTTTCTCCACGTTTCCATGATTATTTCCCCACAAAGCGTGCATTTTGTTGGGAAAGTGGAGTCCGGTTGCTTACAAGGGAAGTATTTCAAGTGTGTGTGCTACTTCTGAACGAAACCTACACCATTCGATAGGCCATATATGGGTCTTGAATAAAAATAACATTCATTTTTGCAACGGTCCCCTTGGCCATGAGATATGGCCAAAACAAAATTTGATCTTTAAGAGCAATGCAGTTAGGTCAAAAACATCGCATCTGTTTAAAGTGGCTTGATGGCACAGTGGTTGAGCGCTAGCCCGGGAAGCCAATGGTCGCGGGTTCNGAACCCGCGACCATTGGCTTCCCGGGCTAGCGCTCAACCACTGTGCCATCAAGCCACTTTAAACAGATGCGATGTTTTTGACCTAACTGCATTGCTCTTAAAGATCAAATTTTGTTTTGGCCATATCTCATGGCCAAGGGGACCGTTGCAAAAATGAATGTTATTTTTATTCAAGACCCATATATGGCCTATCGAATGGTATAGGTTTCGTTCAGAAGTAGCACACACACTTGAAATACTTCCCTTGTTAGACCAGTACTCATAGTCGCACTCGAATTTAGATTCAACCTTCGCTTTGTTCGTTGTCATTTTGCTTAATATTTTAAAATATATAAATAAAATAAAATAGAGCAAAAATGCAAATGTTTTACGGAAAATTGGTGAGGGGAGGGAGTAGGGTGGAAATATTTCCAAAATTGTAGAAATTGGCTTTAAATCAAAACTACAAAAATACAACTACACGTATAAAGTAGTACAAAAAACGCTTACACGTGCTACAAAATCTACAATGGTTTGCTCATTCCTAGCTTCTCTGTTTCCTTCATTTTCTGCATCTCTTCCCTTCTAGATACAAAACGCCAATACTATTGCAAACTTTAAATTTGAAGTGATTAATCACTTAGGCCTAATAAAAGCTGTCTAAAGAAAATCTATTGTCTCTTATCAATCTCTATATCTCCAAACAATATTAATCACATTGAAACTCATTAAAATTTTTTAGATCCTTCAAAAAATACGGCACCACAAGGAGATCATCGGCAAGGTACGGCTGCAGCCGTGGCCAATGCGACGGAAGCGGCGGGCGCTGAAGTGAGTCAACGGAGAGAGGGGGAAAGTGATCGGGGAAGAAGTGATAGAAAGTGAAGATGATCTGNGGGGGGGGGGAAAGGGTGATCGGAGTTGATCCGGGGAACAGGATATAGGACAATCAGCAAAGAGGATACGATCATGGGAAGAATAATCGGAAGAGAGGGATGATTGGGGCGAATGGGGTGAGGGATGATCGGTGAATGACTTTCGCAACTAGAGCGATGATCAAGGAGGATGATGATGGGGTGAACGGGAAAAATGATCGGGAAAAAGGTGATCGGAGGAGGATTTGATCTGGGAGAGGAAGAGTTATTGGAAGAGGGTGATCAGAGTGAAAGTTTAATCGGAGGAGGATGATGTCATTGATCAATCTCAATCGGAATCTGATCAAACGAAGGATGTTGCATCCGGGCAACTTCCATGGGACTGATCAGAGGAATGCTGATCAGGATTATGGTGTAATGGGATTGAAAGGGCGGTCTGAAGAGCGGCTGATGTCATGACCAGGGAATGAGAGGGTGATCGGAGGAGGATTGATCAGGGGATCAAGGATCCTGGGGCAAATGATCAGTTTGGGGTGTAGGGATGATCTTTGATCCCTGACCAGGGTTGCACGCCAGTATCTGCAACGCCAGGAGGCCCAGGTGTCCAAGTGGAATTTGTACAAGGTGGAGCTGAACCGGCGCTTCAACCAGGTGGAATGGGCCTCGAAAAATCAGCCTGGAAAGAAAATTCCAATCCCCTAAAGCCTTTAGGGTACCGAAAAAACTTTGGGTTCGGTAAATTATGACCTCGAAAGGGTTGGCATTGACTACCCTCTGAAAAGATTAACCAATCATGAATGAGTTCGAAAACAACTTATCTAGCCTCATCAATCTCAGAAAATTCGCCCTCAAACGCTACCTTTACCTCATGCTCCGAAAATAAGTTATAGAAAAAAGAAAAATGAAAATCTAAGCCCCTAAAAAGCGGTTCTAAGACCTTTCGAAGGAATGCATGGTATCGAAACCCCAACCTATAGGTTACAACTAGGGCTACAATGCATCCGCAATCCGCGTCCGCGTCCGCAAAATTTTTGATGGGTGGCTATAATGGAAAATCCATTTTGCGGATGGAATTTCGGTCCGCAAGGACGGATGCAGAAGCGGATACAAACGCGGATGCATTGTAGCCACCCTTGACGGATCCGCACGCGGATCGTCAACGCGGATGAGAAAACGGAGCAGAAAATGGAATTTCCATTGTAGCCACCCATCAAACATTTTGCGGACGCGGACGCGGACGAAATATAAAAAATTTTGATATTGTCCGCGTCCGCAATCCGCGTCCGCAAAATTTTGAGTAATGTAGCCACTTTGTCCGCGTCCGCATCCGCGTCCGACCTGTCATCCGCGCTCGTCCGCGTCCGTCAAGGGTGGCTACAATGCATCCGCGTTGTCATCCGCAAATGTCAACATTTTGCGCTCCGCGTTCTCATCCGCAAAATCAACAAGGGAAGCGCGGACGCGGATTGCGGATGCATTGTAGCCCTAGTGTTAACTGTGCCTCTAAACACTCAGAAAAGTCGTTCTCAAAAGGCTTATGGACTTCATAAAAAAATTTTCGACCCGACGAAAAAAAACTTGGGCCAACGGACTTCAAATTTTCCAACAGGCCTGGCGCTGGGTGAAGAACCTGAGCATCTACCTGATCCCGTGGGAGTCCAAGATCAAGCAGATCGAGTCCAACTTCGGCTCCGTGGTCTCCTCCTACTTCATCTTCCTCCGCTGGGTGCTGGGCATGAATGTCACAACGTCCTTTCTGATGATGGTGTTCGTTGTGGTGCCGGAGGTATAAGTTGATTGATACGTATGATTATCAATTTTTGGCTTTGCAAGAGGCCTAATTCGTCTAAGGTGTTATTGGTACGACTCTCTAGGGTTCCGGTTACGGTAGTTGGGTTAGTAGACCCCGGACCTGGTCTGGGTCAAGACCCGGGTTTTTTCTGGCTTTCTGGGCCCTAACCCAAAAGTTTTAGAAAATTCTGTTTTCTCAGACTTTCTGGCTTTTCTGAGGTTTAAAACCAGAAACCAGAGCCATCCCAAATTCCAAGCCAGCCCGGAGCCTAATCCATACATGTGCAAGGGGGAGGAGTCAGAGGTA
>LDKF01002038.1:7822-23568 GCA_001026735.1 Rotylenchulus reniformis | reverse complement strand
GCGGTGGTGAAGAGAATCGGCGGAAGGATCCGAACCGGTGGTGTTGTCTTGGAAGGAGATGGAGGCGTAGACCAGTCGACCACCGCGCCGCCAGGAAGGTGATTAGGAGTGACGCGGATGGATGCGGAAGGTGATTAGGAGTGACGCGGATGGATGCGGAAGGTGATTAGGAGTGACGCGGATGGATGCGGAAGGTGATTAGGAGTGACGCGTATGGATGCGGAAGGTGATTAGGAGTGATGCGGATGGATGCGGAAGGTGAATTTTGGTTTTTTGCTTTTGGGACGAAATTTGGCATTTTGGCTATGTGGACGAATTTTGGTATGGACGAATTCTGGTTTTTTCGCTGTATGGACGAATCTTGGCATTTTGGCTGTGTGGACGAATTTTGGTATGGACGAATCTTGGGGCAGCGCATTTTTGCGGTCGAGCGAGAACTTTGAAACGAAAAGTGCAGTTTGGATTATAATTCGGTTTAAACCAAACCTAGAGAAACGAGCTTGGTGTGAAAAAAATTGAGCAAGTTATTAGTAGGGACCGGATTTTTATGCAAATGCATATTTTTTTGCAGCTTCAGAACGGCCTGAAAATCACGTAAAACATGTTTTTAGCATGTTTGAACGCTCTAGAATGGTTTTCTAACTGCATATTTTTGCATATTTTCGATTTTTTGTGCATATTTGCATATTTCGCATATTTTGCGCATATTTGAGCATATTTTGGACATTTTTTGAGAAAAATATGCATTTTTTGAGAAATTTTTGCATATTTTGAGAATTTTTTTTGAATTTTTTGAAATTTGGACATTTTTCATTTTTTTGGCAATTTTGAAAAATTCCAGAATGGTTAAACTATTATAATTTTCAAATAAAAATGGCCAAATTCTTAAGAAATCACATTGTTTTTCACTCCAAAAAGGCATGAAAAAAGCCAACAATGCAAAAAAGGTATCAAAGTTAATTTTAACCTAAAAATGCCTTAAATATGCAAAAAAACACTTTAAATAGTAAACAATTGCTTTTTAGGCAAAATTTTTGCATTTTTAGGTCATATTTTTCAAAAAATTTGCGCATATTTTGTGCATATTTTGGAAATTTTGAGCATATTTTGCGAATATTTTTGCATTTTTACGTGCATATTTTATGCGCATATTTTGAAAATTTTTGCGCATAAAAATCCGGTCCCTAGTTATTAGCTATAATCAGCACAGAAAGGCCAGAGAATTCCAAATTTTATTTTAGCTCCTCAATTTTATGACGGGAAAGCACGTTGTGTTAAAACATATTGTTGTCTGATTTCTTTTTCTCTGCTCACTCGCTTTTTCTATGGCAGTTTATAATAAGGCATTCGCTTCGTAAAATTGAGGATTCAAAGCGTTTCTCCCGATGCCCAATTTTTATCGTACAGAATGGCCTAAGCCCATCCAAATTGGCCCAGTTTTAAAAAAAGTTATGGCCAAAATGATCATTCGTGCGAACCTTTTTTAAATTGGCCGATACGTGTGATATTTTGGCCATAACTTTTNGATTTACTGTATTTATTTATACGTGTGTTAATTTTTCAGTTAAATTGAAAATAGGTAAGCAAATTTGGGACTACTTTTTTGAAGTTTTTTTTTTTGAATTTGACGGATTCATATATGATGGAAGCGATATTCAGACAAAATGCTAGGGCTAGAGAAGAGCATTTATTTGAGGCCTTTGTAAACATATTACAAAAAAATTATAATGTTGTGTGATAAATTGTGTTCTCTATTAATGATAAATGAATTTATAGTGCTGGGACTCAAAATAATCACCCGAGACTCAAAGGATAGTTAGAGTCCCAAAAATACCATCCTTTTAACTAGCGCCATGGCTTTTTTTTAGACTGGGCCAATTCGGATGGGCTTAGGCCATTCTTAGGGATGGGCTTAGGCCATTAAGCTTATTTTATAGCTAATAACTAGCTCTATCCTTTAACATGAAATTTGTTTCTCTAGGTTTGGTTTAAACCAAGTTATAACCCAAACTGTACTTTCGTTTCAAAGTTCTCGCTCGACCGCAGAATACATCTTGTGTGTGAATGAACTCAGCTAAAATGAAAATTGGGCACCGATTGAATTGCTTTGAACTCTCGATCTTTCGAAGCGAATCTTTTACTGATGAATGAAGTGACAGTGAAAAATAACAGCAAAAAAGTACACAGAGAAAAGATGCAGAGAGAAAGTTCATAAAGGAACACTGCTTGAAAATTTTTTCTATCCAAAAGAAGCAAAAGTAAAAAACCTCTGAAGCGAAAAAGTTTCGTTGTAGAGGTGAGCAAAACACAATTTCCGCGGGAGTTTCACACATCTTGTTTACTTTTATTTTTTGTGCTGTTTGTCTGCATTAATATTATTTCATTTTCTTTGTCTGTCTTCTGTCGTTCTCTTCGCTTCACTTCGTGGACTAGCTACCACTCTGCTTGTTTACGTCTTTCCCTCCCAATCGTCTCTTCAGGCCTCTCTTCCTCTCGTTTTTGTTCCTTGGTATTGTACCAGACACACATCAATTGTGCTTCTGCTCATTACCCCTAGTTCGTTGAAACGAGAGAATGCTCAAACGAAAAGAGTGCTCGTTGGTACTGTAGCACGTCCGCTAACTATTGGTCCGAAAAAAGATTACTAGAGTACTTCCTCTTCACCAAATCCTAGAGCCAAAAATAAATTTCTAAAATCCGCGTCAGAAAAGTCCGGTAATCTAGAGCTCCGTTAGTTTCGAATTTGGCCTCGAAACGATTTGTCGAATGCTTTTGGCGCTTTTGTTATCTCTTCTCCTTGTCTCTGTTCCTTCATTTCATTTTCACTGGATCCAAAGACCACTCTGTCTTCGAGTGGGCGTGTCTCTCCTTAGAGTGGGCGTGTCCCTCCACCTAGTCCATATAAATAGCTTTTCCCGATGTTCATTCCTCTCAATTTGTGATCGCGCGGAGATTTATTCTTTTCAAACAAAACAATCGCTTCAATACCATTTTTTCAAAAGGGATTGCCGGACTTTTCTGACGCGCATTTTAATTCAAGGAATTTTTACGCTGATTATACTAGAATTAAAATAATCTCTCGATAGAAATGGACTTTTCTATGATCTTTTGAAGCGAATTCCTTCTTGCAGAATAGCACATAAAAAGTGGATAAATCGAGGAAAAAGAAGCAAACGACGATAATTTAGCATGGAATGTTTACGCGTCATAAAATCATAGCGCCGAAAATAAAATTTGATTTCTACAGAATTTTTACGCCGATTTTACTGGGGCTGGGTGATTAAACGGCCCTATAATCATTCTTGGCAAATACAAAGTGGAAATTAGTGAAACGAAAAATAAAAAACCAAAAAATTACAAAACACCAATAATGAAACATCGGAAAAGCGGAATTCGGTCTTTCGTGAGCCGCTGTTCTATAGTAACGCGTCAGAGACGCATAATGTTCGTTTTCTCTGCTCCGGTGTTATTGGAACTTTGGATTTTCTCCATTATTTATATTTCGTACACTAGGGTCGATCGGTCATTCCATTCCAGATGCGTCAGAAAAATGTTGAAATCCGGCTTCAAACATCCTTATCATGAAATTAAAATCTTAAAAATAGGATAAAAATCCAATTAAATAGGATAAATTAAAAACTTGGGTCACTTTACACTAATGACTGATTCAACTTAATTTTATTAAACCAAACGTGGAATATTTAATGTTAAAGTTTACAGAAATCTATTGAAATCTGCAACCCAAGTTATAAAAAAGAAAATACGAAATAAATCGCATCCTTAAAATCGAAAAATATTCAGTATTCATCGTCATCTGCATTTGGCTCAGTATCTTCCGCCACCTGAAAGTTGGGGAATAAAACATTTTCTTGTCTACCTTTACCGTTTCATAGTCCTTTTCAAGTGCAGCCAAGTCCTCACGGGCCTCCGAAAATTCTCCCTCCTCCATTCCTTCGCCCACGTACCAATGCACAAAGGCCCGTTTGGAATACATCAGGTCGAACTTGTGATTGAGTCGTGCCCAGGCCTCTGCAATTGCCGTCGTATTGGACAGCATGCACACGGCGCGATGAACCTGGTGGAGATGAAGCAATAAAATATTAGTTTAGGAAGTTTATCAAAGAACTCTGGGAGTGAGACCATTTTTTTATTGATGAGTGAATTGACCTTGTGGTGATTCAAATCCTATCCCAAAAAAATCATCTCTCATCAAAAGCAATGGTTACCCGGGAAAGATCGCCGCCAGGCACAACGGTAGGAGCTTGATAATTGATGCCAACCTTGAAACCAGTTGGACACCTGAATGGAAGGACCCGATTAACTGCGAATTAAGTATTTGTCTTTATCCGAAAAGCAATAATATCTTGTAATGTCCCCATCAGTGGTTTTCGGGTCAATCTTTGACATCACATAACTGACCAATCGACAAATTGGATTCCCCGCTTGGTCTTCACGGCGGAAATGGCCGCGTTCACATCCTTCGGCACCACATCGCCACGGTATAACAGGCAGACAGCCATGTATTTGCCTTTTCTCGGGTCACATTTGACCATTTGATTGGCAGGGTCAAAACACATCTGGGTGATCTCGGATACGGACAAAGCTTCGTGGTAAGCCTGACAATCAAATGTTTAATCATCCCAAAAGATATATA
This sequence comes from Rotylenchulus reniformis, assembly GCA_001026735.1. Classification (NCBI taxonomy): domain Eukaryota; kingdom Metazoa; phylum Nematoda; class Chromadorea; order Rhabditida; family Hoplolaimidae; genus Rotylenchulus; species Rotylenchulus reniformis. The sequence continues at coordinate 18,914 of LDKF01002038.1, read as the reverse complement.
TTCTGATCTGATAATAGGCTCAATTTTTGATAAGACCCTTATGCTAAAGCATGTCCTGACTTTGTCGGCCGAAATTACAGGTGCATAGGTTGCAAGTGGGAAGTGAATTCGTGGGTAGGGCACCAGATTGGTCTGGAATTCAGTAAGATCCACGTTCAACGCCCCGTCAAAACGTAATGATGCGGTGATGGACGAGACAATTTGAGCAATCTGTCAGAGTTACAGTAAGGAATGGTTACGAAACATTGGTTTAAATCAAAAATCCCTTACCAATCGATTCAAGTTGGTGTAGGACGGGCGCTATTTGTTTGGTTGAGAAACAAAAATGAATTAGAAAAAATCGAAATGAGTCATCCGAACTCTATCTTTTAACCACACCTCTACGTCCAAACTCTTCCGACAAATGTCATAGATGGCTTCGTTGTCGACCATGAACGAACAATCCGAGTGGTTGAGGGTGGTGTGAGTGGTCAGAATGCTGTTGTACGGTTCCACAACAGCGGTGGCCACTTGGGGAGCCGGATAAATGCTGAAGCAAAAATCTATAACATGAAGATAAAAAAAGTCAGTTGATATAAATTGAAATTCGACAAAAATCACGAAATTTGGACCTGAACTCAAGTTTGCTCTTCTTTCCATATTCCACCGAGAGTCTTTCCATCAACAACGAGCTGAAGCCGGAACCAGTTCCCCCGCCGAAGGAGTGAAACACCAGGAAACCCTGCAAGCCCGAACAGTTCTCCGCCTAAATGAGAAATCCAAATGTGGGAATTCAGGTTTTTTCCTATCAATCCATTGCCTGTTTTCGGACCCGTTCCAGCACCCGGTCAATCTGCTCCTTTCCTTAACAAAAAATTATTTGAATCACACATGTTCTACAAACCAACAATTGAAAAAAATCCGAGAAATTAAATTAACTAATAAGTAGCATCAAAATTCTTTAAAAAAAAATTCTAAAAATCAAAATTCTAATCAAAATTGCTTAAAAACCGATTGTGTAATGTCCACGAGCGTAGTTATTTGCCGCGTCCTCCTTGCCATTGATCAGCTGTTCCGGATGGAACAGTTGACGATAAGGTCCGGTGCGAATCTCATCGATCACCGTAGGCTCCAGGTCAACAAAAATTGCTCTCGGCACGTATTTCCCATTGCTGCCTTCGGTGTAGAAGGTGTTGTAGTACTGAAGAGAAAAAACAAATAAAGAAAAAAATGAGAAAAAAAGGATCAAATTCGAAAATTGTTTCAGAAAGTTTTTAATGTATCCAATTGCGTGGACAAAGAAATTAAAGATAATTTCCGCATTTAAATTTGAAGAATACGATGCGACTCGATCAGATTATAAATAATTTTTCGTTACATGGAAAAATAAAAAAGATAGGCGAAGCACCTTAAAAGAAAAATGATTTGTTAAAGCATCCCCTTTGACCTTTTTGGGTAAAAATTTCCATTCAAAAAATATAATAAAAGCATATTTCTACTTTGGTTAAAAGGTTTACTGTAGAACCTAATTGGAGTAAAATCAATTTAGCTAACCTAATAAACCGCCTTACTACCCTTTTATTTAAAGCAAATTATGCTTACAAGTTAGAACTTTCTTCTCACCTGACACTTCTCCCTCACAACTCCATTCACAATGTTGGTGGCCGGTTGTTGTTCTGCCATTTGGTCTTCGCCCCCAGTTTCGCTGATCAGAAATCCCTCCTGGTTGATCCCGTGCTCGAGGTTATACAACTCCCAACATGCATTACCGATCTGTGCTCCTGCCTGGCCAATGTGAATGGAAATCGCGCTGAACAAAAAATGTATTAATTTTAAAAATTCGATCTGATGAGCTCATTTTAAGCATTAACCATTTAATTCTTACCCCTTCGGTTGGCATTTTGAAGTTTAAATTATGAGGAATGAAAAGGCTTGTCAGATTTCTAGTTTATACCGATTTTTGAAGACAGGAAGAAAAGAATCGGATCAAAGGTATGGTTATCCAGTCTCAAAGATAAAGAGGCGGACGAGATTTGTTGAATGAATGAACCGTTGATGCTTATCTTTTTCGGTGTTGTCAAATTTGCACCGTCGATCACCGGCCTTGAGAGTTGAGCAAGGGGATAGGTCATCCGCGCTCTCGCATTAATTACATTCATCGAATTTCGCAAAAGAATAATTAATAAAGCGATGCGAATGGTCAATTTCGACATCATCAAAATGGTTGTTCTTCCTTGGATTCCTCTGCATCGTTTTCCTCCTTCTTTTCTCCCTCCGCCACCTTCTTCTGTTGCTGTTCTTGCGCCAACACCTCGAAGCGCTTGCGAATACGTTCGACCAATTGGAGCAATTCCTATAAAATCGCGTTATGATCATTGACTAAAATTGTCTCTATTTCTACCCTTTTAAAAAATAATCCGTTTGTTTGTTTATTTCCATATCAACTCAAAATTGGGATGTTTGATTTATCCCACCTCTGGATATGCTCGGCCCTGTCCCGCGCCGGTCACCAGAGTTCCATCAGCTTCCAAATCAGCCAATTTATGTATGGCATCCTCATAGTTTCCTCGACGAGACTCGAACACGGCCAAATTGAATCGAATCACCCAAAGGGTCGGTTTCAACTTCAAAGCGCGCTTGTAGGCCGCTTCTGCATTGCGAAAATCGCCAAGCTCCGTTAGAATCACTTCAAAGTAAAAAAGTTCTATTTGATGATTTTTCGATAAGGAGCTCACATGCCATCGTGGAGAGAATCAAGGCATTCTGTGAATTGATCGCATAAGCGGCAGAGACAAAATGATAGGCGGAGGCATACTGGCGAAGGGCAGCGTAGACCATGGCCAAATTCACCAGAACCTTTAAAAAATATAAAATATATTTTTAAATTTAATTTTTATATAAAAAACAACCTTCCAATCCAATGGACAAAGATAATTGGCCTTGTTTAGGCAGACCTGAAAATTTTTTTGGCGCCATTTGTTACAGAGTTAAAAAATAAATGCAGTTACAGGTTTTGCCATAAAGAATCTTTCAACCCGTTTAAAAATCTATATTTTGAAGCGAAATTATTTGAATTATTTTCCTTTGGCATTTAAAGACTTTATGTTCCTTTGGCATTTAGTTAGAGACGAATAAAAGACACGTCCAACTCAAAAAATTTTGCTTCCAGATATAATTTTTTTGAATCCTACTGTTTCTGAAAGATCCTTTATGCCGATGAGTATCAGTATATCGTCGAATGAAATTTTTTGTATATTAAATTTGGACCAATGCGGCCAGCAGTTTGCCTTTGCCAAAGAAACACATCCCGATGTTGTTCCAAAGAGCGCACGAGTGATCAAACTCGGAGGCGGCTAATCTGAAATGATTTTCCGCTTCAAAGCATCGACCGGTGTGTTCCACTTGTATTTGGAGAGTGCCACGTTCCAATCGCCATTTGATTGGAGAATGGAGGCCACGGCAAGCATAGACGGAACAAAGCTTGGCTCGTAGCTGAGTGCTTTGCCAAAGGTGGCAAAGGCATTTGGTTGATCTTCAACCTAAAAGGAAAAATCTTTGAATACATCATCAGAAACCCAGGTTAAGCACGAAATTGTAAAATCTAATTTTTCAGAATTTTTCAATTTAAAATGGACGATACAAAAAAGAGAAAGGATTAATTTTTTTGAAGATTAGGGAATTGGATTTTAAATTTCAACACCTTTAAATAAAGCATGCCCAGGTTATGGATCAAATCCACATTTTCCGGTTCCATATCGATACTCCTCTTATACGCCTCAACGGCCGCGCCCATTTCATTTTGTTCACTCAACAAACGGGCCAAAAACATCAACTTAAGGAGGAATAAGGAAACATTTCAGGACAAAAAAGAATTAAGGACGAACCATGTCTGCGCTGGAATTGATCCGAGGACAGGATAAAAGAGCATCCTGAGCCTTAAAATCTCAAAGCTTCTTATATAGAAAAATTAGTACCACTCGGTTTTAAGCAACAAAAAATATTTAAGGAGAATGCGAAGTGCAATTTTATGTACAAATGTATAACACCCTTCACTGACTTTTTTGACACATTCAGGAGGTTGATGCAAATGGTATATGGCCAGAGATTTCCAATAGAACAATTTCTGTTTTTTTTGCATAAATCATCGAATTAAAAATTTTTCCAAAAACCAACCCAATCCGGGTTACTAGTCTGTTTGCGTTGCTGTTCCTCTAATGCTTTCTGGAAAAGGTCAATGGCACGGTGATGTTCCGCCAATAGATAGCAACTCTTTCCGAGTTCGAACAGAATCCTATGGACGCGGAAAAGCTGAGGGTAATCAATTTTCAAGGAAATCCTAACTTTGGCGATCGCGGGTTATGCTTGAGGGCACGTCCAATCCAATCCACCTTAAGAATATCATCAATAAAGACAATTGGGATTATGGATGGGATACGCATTAAATCCTTGCATCGAAACGAAAACACCCTGGTGATAATAATAATAATAAGTAAGGACCGATTCTCTCAGCTCTCCTTCTTCCCTCGCTATTTGCCCTCGGAGTAACAATGCATACTCGCACAGGACCTCTGGCGACTCTGCCAACAAATCCTAAAAATCATTCCATTTATTATATTCTTTTTCTCCCTGAGACTTGAATTTGCTGTTTGCATCGAGCAAATTGGCGTCGTACAAAGAGACGGTAGAGCAAAGGATTCAGGCGATCCGGAGGTCGAAACCGAGTAAATTGCCGATTATCTATCTTTCCGGATTCATCCATTTTCCGATCACCAAACAAGCAATAATTTAACAAGATCGTTGCCTAGCAACGAACCATCACAAATCTTTTTCCGTTTACTCACCAAATAATCCACATATTAATCTCATCGCGTCCATTTCTTAGTAAATACAATTAGAAAACAATTTTCGCAATCTTCAAAATATAACATACGATATTTATTACCACTAAATAACAAATATAATGAAGAAAAATTAATACTATATGTACACTTAACAACAAAACATGGCACACAAGGTATATTGTTGACAACAATGCGAGAAAGACATCGATACTTCCGTTGTTGGCCCGTCGAATTTTAAACATCGACCATCGACGATTCTTTATCAGTGGTGCTCTAAAAGGATTCTAATGAATTAGAGCAAAACTTAATGTCTTCGATCACTGACTTCACGCGAGGGAGTCCCAAACTCGGGTCGTTGTCCCCTATTTTTCGTGTCCATCGCCAGCTGCTTGTACTCCTTGAGAATCTCGTGCTTCCGCTGACGTAGCTCAATACGCCCTTCGGATGTCAACGGCGGGAAATTGCGCGCGAGAGTGGCTAAAAAGAAAATCAATTTCCCAATCAACAAACCATCTTCCTTACTTCGTGGACAAGTAAACTTTGCCAAGAATGTTTCTCCCTGCAACGGTTTGTATACGGCGTATGTCTTCTTCAACAGGAGTTCTGGCTGTTCCGCTTCTATTGCCGTAGCTTCTATCGGGCCGTCGTGTTGTTTCACTTTCATTAACACTTCCGGCTTCGGTTGATGCGCCTTGGGATTGGGACTTGCTTCCGTCGGTTTGACTTTGGTGAGGGCGACCTTCGATTTCGATTTTGCTATCAGTGACCGTTGCCATTGGCGCCGCGACGACGGCTCGGAGCGCTGCTTCGGTGGTTTGTCGTCAACTTTCGTTGGTTTTTCAAGGCTTTGGCGAGGTCGTGGACCCAAAATATTTGTTGTTGGTTTCTGTTGTTTTTTGATTGTCTTTGGTGGTGGTGGTGGTCGTCGTTCTTTTTGCTTCTGTTCAGGCGCCGCGCCGACGACAACATCATTAGGAGTCTCTTCAACAAAAGTTTCCGGTGACGTGAGCTTGCTTTTGACTTGGTAATTCCTCTTTCGCTGACTTCGACGACGATAACACATGCAACCCAAGATGACAATGAGTAGAATGACACTGAAAAACATGAAAAACTATCGGTAAAAAATAGTGAATGTCCAGGCCCGAGAAAATACCCCTCTATTCACGTTAACAAAGCGATAATGCAAAATGGTACCCAGTCCCCGTATTAAAAAAACTTACATTAATGCAACAACGGAACTTCCAATGATAATCCACATCCACATCGCATCCATCTTGAGGTCGGCGGCCGCTCAAAAGATGATGAGTTTGAAAATATTGGTTCCGGGTGAAAATGAGGAATGTGTGAGTGAAGCAAGGTGTAGTACCGCTCCATTTATATATCCATTTTTCCACTAGATAAAAAACAAATGTAAAAAAATTCAGTGGCGTCTAGTATAGTATTGCCAGAAAAAATTAATGGAAAACTTTTTATATACAATTATATACAAATACAATATCAATACACTAACTTGTAAATGCATCATGCGGCGCTAGTTACAAATCGCCCCCCTTTGGGACTCTAACTTTTTTTGAGTCTCAAAAATCGAAAAATTTCATCATTTTATTATTCAAAACGTGTAACAAATTAACAAAAATACATCTAAATCGAATAAATTTCCCCTTATTTGTATGTTGTCCCTATTCCACCATTTCCACGGTGCCAGTACAGGTTACTGGCATAGAACTTTATTTTTCCAATATTTTTCCCACGGTGCCAGTACAGATTACTGGCATAGAACTTTATTTTTCCAATATTTTACCCACGGTGCCAGTACAGATTACTGGCATAGAACTTTAGTTCTCCAATATTTTCCAAAAAAGTGCTGGTGCCAGTAACCTAACTAGCGCCATATTGGCGCTAGTTACAAATCGCGTATATTTTTAATTTAATGTAGAAAATTGAGTCCCGAGACTCAAAAAAAGTTAGAGTCCCAAAGGGGGGCGATTTGTAACTAGCGCCCATCATGCAATGCAATAGTTATGGCAATCTCTTTAATCTTTAAACAACAAAATTTCAAAAATAGGTAGTTTATTAGCAGAGATCGCAAGTCTGCTTATTTCTAAGAAAAGCTTATTTTGAGGGGTACCCTGCTTACAAAAATAAAAAGTGCTTTTTCTAAGCAAATGCTGATTTTTGGCCAAGCAAATGCTGATTTTTGGCCGAGTGACCAATGTCGCGTCCCGTCCCAGATGCGACCAACAATTGTTGATACACTCATCGCCATAAAGAATCGTTCAGAAAACAGTAGATTTCAAAAAATCTATATCTTGAAGCGAAATTTTTTGTACATTTGATTTGGACGTAGTGTCCTTATCCGTCGATAAAATGCCAAAGGAACATAAAATCTTTAAATTACAAATGAAAATGTTTTCATAATTTCGCTTTAAAATATAGATTTTTTGAACGGGTTGAAAGATTCTTTATGGCAAAACCTGTAGCAGCTTCATCCCCAGCGGTGGGATGGCTCACAATCAGTTGATAGAGCGACGGTCGACAACAGCATCAGGGCCCCTGATCACGGAACAGCTGGTTTCACCCCCGCGCTAGAAAAATGATCATAACTTTTTTCAGGTAAACCTAGAAAAGTGAGTTTGGTGTCAAAAGATAGCCCTAAATGTCTGCTATAAACTTGCAAGAACAATTATCCGATTTGGCCAAGTAAAAAAAAGTTGTGGCCAAGTTAAGCCATAAAATCGTGGTTTTGGCCAATGGTCTGGCCATAAATTTTTTTCTACTTGGCCAAACCGGATAATTCTTTTTGCAAGTTTATAGCAGACATTTAGGGCTATCTTTTGACACCAAAACTCACTTTTCTAAATGTTGTGGATTGAGACAATATCATGGTGATATATTCCTGTCATGTGATCATTTCCATAATGTGTCATTTCTCTGTACCATCATGTATCACTATGTATCATTGTTATCTCTCTTGTACCACTGTGTACCATTTGTATCATATTGTATCACTTGTATCATCTCGTATCACAGTTGTACCAATTTGTACCACAGCATTTCCTCCTATATAAGTGATCGATTTCTCATTGTTGTCAACCTTCGATTCGGATTCCAATCCTCTATTCTATATTCTCATATTCATTGTATATCTCCTGTGTGATAAAACAACAGTTCAATATTCGTCTCATCACCTCGGGATACACAACAATTGGCGCAGTCAGCAGGATCGATTCTACAACGACAATGCCCAGCAACAAGGATCAAAGGCCGACGATCGATCGCCTCACTCAGTTGATGGAGCAACAGGCACAGCAGATGCACGAGCAGCAAGCAATGATCGCGCAACTCCTGGCAAATCAGCAGCATGCTCAACCGCAGATGCAGCAAATCGTCAACCCAAGTGCTCATCAAGCTACCATCGCGTCTTCGCTCGACAACCGCATCGGCAGATTCAACTACGATCCCGATGGCGGATGTACATTCAATGCCTCGTTCCAGCGCTATGGCAGATTCTTCGAGGAAGATGGCAAGGACTTGGATGCAGCTACAAAGGTTCGACTTCTCGTCAGCAAGCTCAGCGACGACGATTACTCCAGCTTCGCCGACAGTATTCAGCCTCAGCAACCAGATGATCTCTCGTTCGAAGAAGCTGTGCAGCAACTCAAGGATCTATTCGACGACACCCGTTCCGTGTTCGTTCGCCAGTACGAGTGCTTCAAGCTGAAACAACGGGCTAATCAGGATGCTATGGCTCTGTTCAATCAAGTGAATGCTGCATGTGAAAACGCCGGATTCTCAGCATGTTGCAAGGAACAGCTGAAGTGCCTGATTCTCGTCACTGCACTACGTGATGATCTCCCTGAGCTAAGACAGAAGTGTCTACAAATTCTGGAAGATGCTCGACGGAAGAAAGAAGACATCACTCTGAAGAAGCTTCGTGAAGCATGCCGGACGTTCTTGTCAGTTCGGACGAATGCAACGTTGCTGTCGCAGTCAAAGACGAAGTCAATCGACGCCATTTCTTCTTATCCAGAGCAATGGAAACAACAGAAGAAGAAGAACTTCAATCGTCATGATGCCGGAGGCTCAGCTTCTACATTCAAGCCGTGTCTGTCATGCGGACAAACGGGTCATCGACGTGAAGATTGCAAGTTCAAAGACGCCACGTGTCATCAATGCCAGAAGAAGGGACACATCAAGGCCGTCTGTCAAGGCAAAGCAGTTCAAGAGGCAACCAAGAAGCCCACTGCTACAGTTCAAACTGTGATCGTCAGTTCGACCAACGTACAGCTCAAAGACGACCGCTACGTGTGAAAAGAACAAGTGAAAATCAACAACAACGAATGTCAAATAAAGGTCGACACCGGAGCCGGAATCACGCTACTTCGCACAAGTACTTAGAGGAAGCTCGGTTCACCGAAATTGATGCCTGCGGAAATCAAAGTCAAGGACTGCACAGGACAAGAATTTCCACTCGAAGGCAGGATCAAATGTGAAGTACAGCACGAGGATCAACCAGTACAGAAGCTCGACGCCTACGTCTGCAGCACAGTCACTCACAACTTACTGGGAGTACCATGGATCCGTGCACTTCATCTCAATCTTCAAAGATGGTTCGACGCAATGCACAAATATACGACGGAAGATGTGACTCCAGTTCCATATTCAGAGGTCAACATCCGAGAGGTCAATGTGCAAATCGCTCCAACGCAGAATTCAGCGGATGCTTCTTCAATGCGTCATTCCGAACACAACGTTCAAAAGAAGGCAGTCCCAAGGAAGATTCTTCGCGACTTCAATCGGCAGTTCAAGCCCGGAGAGCAAGTTCTACTGCTCAACTACAAAAATGGCCAAGCCAAATGGATTCAAGGATCAATCATCGAACGTGTGGATGGTTCGCAGCGTTACCGCGTGGTAGTTCCTCAACTTGGCGCGAATGTTCATCGCAAGGCAAACCAACTCCGATGTCATCCGACGAAGAAGCAACGGATGTCCACCGACGTTCGCAAGCATGGTTCGACGACTGTTAGTGCGACAACGTGTTCGACTACAGGGCGTGCGACGACCAGTGCGACTACGGTTCATTCAGACGGGCCCCCACTCGACTACCTGCTCGACGACCCGCTCGACTACGAATTCAGACGGGCCCAGTTCGTCAACACGCTCGTCTACTCACTCGTCTACTCCTTCAGATGGGCCCCGCTCAACTGCAGGACGTTCAGATGAGCCCAATTGGTCATCTTCAAAGTGAAAAGGGAGATGTTGTGGATTGAGACAATATCATGGTGATATATTCCTGTCATGTGATCATTTCCATAATGTGTCATTTCTCTGTACCATCATGTATCACTATGTATCATTGTTATCTCTCTTGTACCACTGTGTACCATTTGTATCATATTGTATCACTTGTATCATCTCGTATCACAGTTGTACCAATTTGTATCACAGCATTTCCTCCTATATAAGTGATCGATTTCTCATTGTTGTCAACCTTCGATTCGGATTCCAATCCTCTATTCTATATTCTCATATTCATTATATATCTCCTATGTGATAAAACAACAGTTCAATATTCGTCTCATCACCTCGGGATACACAACACTAAATTTTACCTGAAAAAAGTTATGATCATTTTATGATCATTTTTCTAGCGCGGGGGTGAAACCAGGTGCACCGCCCTGATCAGGACCACATCCCACCCCAACCTTTTACACTCCTTGCCGCTCGCCTAGCCTCGGGGCGAACGCGATAAATTGGTGCAACGGCCGGGAATGTAATTTTTAGACCAATTTTCAAAAAATGCCACTATAATTACATAAAATGATCAAATTTCTTAAGAAAATAAGCATTATTTTTTCAAATTTTTCTCCAGTAGGGGCCGCTAGCACCCCTCAATATAGTGAAATTTCCTATCTTAAGCCAAAAATTGACCAATTCCTTAAGAAATAGGTCTCAAATTCTCAATATTTTCTCCCGGTTTTTTTCCAGAAAAGGTTTAAATGTTTAAATATTAAAACTCGGCGCCGAAACTAAAAAATAATCAATTTTCTCAAGAAAATGGCCGAAACTTCTCAAACAACCTTCAGTATATATAAGCATTTTCTTCAAAAAGTCTCAAAAAATTGATCAATTTCCTAAAGATACTGGGCTAAAAAAGCAAAATTTTCTTCGGCGGCTCTATCGGGCCGCCGAACTTTTTTTTTTGAATTTTTATTGTTAATTTTGTGATTATGCTTATTTTCGCGAGAAATCTCCCCAGCGAAATGCTTATT
>LDKF01002037.1:2141-29655 GCA_001026735.1 Rotylenchulus reniformis | reverse complement strand
TATATATAGATAACTAGCCCGCGTTAGGGGCGGTTGTATATACGTACATGAGCGTGAGGCCAAGCCGGTGCCGACGGGAAGCCATTCCCTAGCCTTGTGGGTATGTTGGTTATGGCTATGTTGGTGGTATGCTGTATTTAAATAGTTTATTTGGCCGAACTTGGTCGCTTCCGTTTATTTGGTGATCACGGTACTGATCTACTAAGTTGAAAGCAATCAAAGGAGAATGATAGAAGAAATGCGAGACAACTGCAAAACATATCAGGTGGAAATTGAAAACCCATCTGTTCCGAGGCGTGTGATTAGATATTTACCATAAATAATATATTATATATTTAAATGAATTTGGAGAAACATAAATAAATAAGCCGCCCCCTTTGGCGAGCGTTCACCTCGGGTTTGGCTGAAAAACAAATGTGATGCAAACAAAATGGTACATTAATGAAATGAGGGGAGCAAAATCAAAATTTGATAGCACAACAATAAAATGAGTGAATAAATGGATGATAATTTGGAAAGAAAATGCCGCTCCCTTTGGCGAGCATTCACCTCAGGTTTGGCAGAGAAAAACAATTAAGCAAGGAAAACAAATAAATAAATGGTGGTACAATGATAAAATGAGTGAAGGGAAAAGTGCTGGCAAAAGTCAAATAATAAGTGAGACAATAATTTAAATTGGTGAGGGCAAGAAATAAAGTAAAATAACTATAGCTAACATAAATAAATGAGATGGAATAAATTTTTTTACAGATTAAATGCTCATTTGTTCAACTTGATTAACCAAATCATCTTCAGACTCAAACAATTGGTATAGAGCGGATGCATAACTGTGTTCAGTATTGATGCTTCTGATCAGTTCAGTAAGTTTGTCACTGACTGGATTCTCATAACTCATGGCCGCGCAAAAAATTGTTTGTTTAATTGCTATAACTTTGTTCAACATATTTTGTAGGATTTGACTATTTTGTGTTTGTTCCATTTGGTCGACCTGCGGTTATTAAAATTTTAATCAAAACAGTTAATAACTTCTTACAGTCTTTTTGAGCTTTATTTGCAGCTTGTTCAGTTTCGTAAGCTGACTTTTCCCGTCCAACATAAACTTATAATGGCCATCTCCCCAGAATTTGACAGGTTCCCCAGTACTGTATTGATACATCCGTCCACGTTCATGTTTTTTGATGGGCATTAAAAAGTTTTGCTAAATTTTAGAAGCATTGTTTCGTTTTTTTTTAAATTTCAATATTTTACTTCTCTTATTAGTCCATCGCCATCTCTTTCATTCTTGCTACAAAACCTCATGCCTTTCAATGTGACAGTTTGCCGTACAGTGTTCCTTTGGTGCATTGGCAAAGACCAAATATGCGATTTTGGTCTGGCTTTAAAGGTGCCTGTGTTTTTTTTGGTTTTTTCCCCCTCTTCCTCTTCAGAATCACTGTCCTCCCCATTAACTCCATTCCATTCATCGTTTCTTCCAGCTCTCTCCATGTTTAGTCTCATCTCTTCTTTATATTCTTCGTGTTTCAAATGGTTTCTATATTTTTCCACTTCAGTCTTGGCGCTGTCATCAAGGATAGCCTTAAAAAACAAATAATTCATTAGACAGCCTTTATTTAAGTTTTTTCTCTACTAGAAAGGAATAACGTTTTTATATAAATAGACCAAAAATTGCCTTGGTGAACGTAAGCGGAAAGTAGTTGGGACTTTCCTCAACTTCCATTTGTTCTTCTTCATCCTCCTCTTCCAGCTTCTTTAAATTTGGCAAGACCAGTTCATTAGCCTCGCCAATTTGGAAGTAGTTTTGTTCACGTGCCTCAAGTGGCGTGAGTCTTCCATCGTTATGTTTGCCAAGCCCCATTCCGAGTTTGTACGTACAACACTGATTACGCTTCCGATCATAACACATTTTTCCCTTAATTGATTTTGGTAGCAGCAATTTTTTCAATCAATACTGTTTACCATTTTTTCCGACCATTCTTGAATGAATCTTTCCTGCACCTCACTTCCCCTATCACTCAATGTCCATCCGAGTGTAATGTCTTTGACTTTGTTAAATTTGCTCCGCTGTCTTGCTTCTCTCTCTTCAATAGTCAGCCATTCCTTCCCATCCGCGCAAAGGCAATCGCTGATGTGAATCACCTTCTCGCCTATTCTATCTTTGTTCTGGCTGAGAAAAGCCTCGACAAGATAAGGACTACGTTTGGCGATTACGCAGCGTGTTCTCTGCTGTCCTTTGCCTAAAAATCACTTATTTAGAAATTAGGATATAATTTTGATTGAGCGTCATAAATTGAAAATATGTAATTATCTTGTTTTAGTATTTTTTCCCAGAATTAATTTGACATAAACATTACGGAATTTTGGCGGTTTTTTTTGCATTTGAATTCCGAAGAGGCGGTCGACATCCGTGTAAACAGGTTGTGTTGATTTGTACCATGTCTGAAAAAGCACATTTTTGCCGTCCTTCATGTCCTTCTCCAATTTTTCCTTCATCATTTGGTTGACTTTTCCATTGGTGAAAATTCCTCGCAACATCACTGGTGCCATGATTTGCTGTTATAACTTATGTGTTATGTGTTAATTGATGATGAATTAAAAAGGTGCAGATATAGTGATAATCAACAAAAAATTCAAACTAATTTTTGCACATTTCAACAAAATTTTTAACACACAACAAATGCCGCCCCCTTTGGCGAGCATTCACCTCGGGTTTGGCTGAGAAAAACAAGTGAAAAAATAAATAAGTGATGGTCAACATTAAACTGAGTTAAAAAGAGGGAAGCAAAGCAAACAGAAGACAGTTACAACAATTGAGATGAATAATTGTCCTTTATTGTTCCACATCTCAGCAAGGGTTTTCTTAATCTCTTGATGGAGTTCTTGCTCGCAGACTACATTAACCATCTTCTCCACGACTGCCTCCTCTTGAGCTTTGTGTTCTTTTTCTAGCTGTTTCATAATTGCTTCATGGTCTTGGGCCACTTTCTGCTCCCATCTCTGCCATTCCTCTTCCGAGTCCTTCAAAATTAAATAAGCTGATTATATTGGTCTAAACTTTAATATTGTTTGTTACAGAGTTGCTCCTGAACTTCTTCGCGGGCTCCGCTTCTTCATCAGAAGACAATTCAATGTCAGACATATTACGCTAGGGAATTCAAAAAGGTTTAAACTATGGTCATATCATTGGAAACTCAAACTTTTTTGTTCCAAATTTCCGCATAAATCTTCTGCATCTCCTTCTGGAATTCTTGCTCACAAACTTCATTGACCATCTTGTCGACGACTGCTTTCACTTGGTCTTCTTGTTCCTTTTCTACCACTTTCTGCTCCCACTTCTGCCATTCCTCATCCGAATNCACTTCAACTGGCTTCGTTACTTTTTCGGCAGACATATCGCACTAGGGAATTTAAAAAGTTATAAACTATGGACATATCATTCAACCGGTAAAAAGTTGGTGATTCACACCTATAAAACACGAAAGTGTGCTCAAAATTATAAATAAAGTTTACGTCCATAAACGGAGAGAGAGAGAAAAGGAAAAACAGATGATGGATTGGAAAGACAATGCCGCCCCCTTTGGCGAGCAATCACCTCGGGTTTGGTTGAAAAAAGAAAGGAGTGGTGAAAATAAATAATAGCACTACAATAAAATGTGTGAAACATAATCAAAAATTGATAACACGACAATAAATTAAATGGTTAAACAACAAATAAAGATGAATGAGGTAATAAATCAAAGAAATAATGAAAATAATAAATCAACGGAATTGAGAGGGAAAGCCAGGGTTCAAAGAAATCAACATCAAATGCCGCCCCCTTTGACGAGCATTCATCTCGGGTTTGGCTGGAGTGGGACAACAAATGAGACGAGGAAGGAAAAGCCGCTCCCATTGGCGAGCATTCACCTCAGGTTTGGCTGAAAAAATCACAATGAATGAGATGATATGGAAATGCCACCCCCTTTGGCGAGTATCTACCTCGGTCTGCTGAAGAAAGATACAACGGATGAGATGAAATGGAAATGCCGCTCCCTTTGACGAGCATTCATCTCGGGTTTGGCTGCAGCGGGACAACTAATGAGACGAGGACAGGAATGCCGCTCCCTTTGGCGAGCATTCACCTTGGGTTTGGCTAAAGAAAAACACAATGACTGAGATGGTATTGAAATGTCATCCCCCTTGAAGAGCATTCACCTCGGTTCGGTTGAAGAATATCAATCAATGTCGATGACAACATTTGGGTTGGCCCCAGGAACTTCAACATCTCGATGCATCGGCACAAAGTCTGGGGCGGGTTGTTGGGTCAATGCTTCCGGGACTTCCTGTGCCTCCAGTCGTGCGATGGCTTGTTGGATTTGCTGTGGAGTCGGCGGTGGAGCAGTCTATATTATACGCGTAAAAGTTTGCTATTAAAAGTATTTATTTCCAACCGTAGCGATGATGGTTTGGAAATGGTCATAGCCATTGTACCACACAACAATAGGGTCTCTAATCCGTCGTGTAATGAGTTGCCCTCCTCCGAGATCCCAACGCCCTGTCTCATCATAGGCGCCGGTCATTTTGCTCACAAGGAAGTCGTGGATGTCATCAAGGGAGAAATCTGGTGATCGTGGCTCACACTTAATAATTGCAAATAGAAATATAAATTCTATAGTATATTTTACAAATGAATCTCCATCTGGGAAATAGATGTCATATTGTTGCGGGTGATCATCGTCCCATTTTGGGTCAACTTGCTGGGCTGTCACAGTGTCGTACGTAGTTCGAAGCATTATAACAGTCCGCCCGGTGACCAATGCAGCCAATCTAGCGTCGTATATACTTGCCCAACGCTTGTCGGTTTCAAGATCATTGGCATGAGAGCGTAGTCGTTCTGCTGGTGTTGTTCCAACAGCGATTCCCGCAAAGTTCTGGCTCAAATAGCTCAAGAAGCTTGCTCGGTTTTGAAATCCGCCTGCGCGAGGGTAGAGATCTGGAGTGTCCACGATCGTGCGGAGAAGTTGGGCCATTGCGTTCCGAAGCAACGTGCAATGATCAGGGTTACTACGCGAGCCCAACAATACGAGATTGACGGCACTAAACGGCCAATTCTAGTGGAAATTTATGGGGCATATTTCATACTAAAAGAAACAGTTGCCGCGTCCCGCATTATTGACGATCTCAGCTTTGGTGTAACGGGGTGAATTTTGCGGTTGATTCAATTGTTGTTGTTGTCCAATTGCTGGGCGTTTTTTCAATGGGGAGTTAAAAAGCGAACTAAATAGAAAATGATCAGTATCCAAAGGTATTCAAACACCTTGTTGAAGGTTGTTGTCTGATAGCAATCGGTCGTTTGGGTCCAGGGGCCTTTTTCGGCGTCACAGTGAGTGCTGCAAAAGTGGCAGTTACATTCGTCCCAACAGGCTGCACATCTGCCGGTCGCTTTGGGACCGGGATTTTCTTCGGTGTCTCGGCTCGTTGTACTAAAGCGCGCTTTGAGGTAAACTCATTTAATAGGTTCTTTACCAGGAGTTGATGCCCTCATTAATGGGACTGGGGTTCCTTGGCGTGATGATTGTGGTGTTGGTGTTCGGGATGGTCCAAGCTGGTGTTTGATTTGTCGTATCAAATCTTCGTACAATTTGAGATTCTCCTTATCCCAAACGATCATCCGGATTTCTTTCAGGGCAGGCGTATCGTTTTTAGCCAACCAATTAAGTATGGCTTCCATTGCAGCTTGAGCAGCTGGTCCACGCGGATAGTGGAAGGCGCCAATGGAGATGCAAGGGAAGGCCTTAGAATAACTCGATTTTCTAGTCAACTTTTTGTGGTACTCACAATTGAATTCTTTTGCAATCTGATGAGCTCGTCAAGCGCATTGGTGTAACATGCTTGCAATGCGGCTCTATCCGCCTGTGATGGTGATGACTTGATAATGGGTCCAACGGCGTGTGCGATATCTATATAAAATACTCTCATTCTATGGATAAATTATATTTGCGTACGTTCCACTCCGAATTTTTGTGCAAGGTTTCCAAATGCCTTTGTCACAACGACTTCTCCATCATCCAGATCCCTGCCTTTCTGCGCACGGTGGGCTTTGAGTTCCGCTTTCAGTTTGTCTTCCTCAGGCTGGCAGGCATTGTGGATAGCGCGGTCTACTCCGTCACCCTTCTGAAGGTGTTTATTGGCGGCGTTGACGATCATTGATACACGCTGCTCTGCGATATCCCCTTTTCTGGAGGAGATTTTCTGAAGATGGCTTTTTGTCACATTCAAATCGAGGTCCAATGGCCGAATGTTGCGCGGCACAGTTGTAGTAGCAGGGATAATAAAGGCAGCAGGAGTTGTGCTGTGTTGCACTTCCATGGCTTCATCCACAATTGGTTCGTCGTATAACTTAAGTGATTATTTATGCATATAATGTGCATTACTAAGAGTACCATGTCAACAGTTTCCTTTGAAGGTGCAATTTTGGCTTTTTCGATATCAACTCGGTCAAGCACGGCTTGGGCAACGACGTTGACCACGCGTCGATCAGAACGTCTGGTGCAGACTATGATGCTTTCGACACCGCTAACTCGTGATAAAGCGACATAAAGTTGACCATGCGAAAAGCACTCGCGTCTGTCAAGCAGCACTCCGACACTTTTAAGTGTTTGTCCTAGGTATTGTAAAATAAGGCAAAGAATGTTTTACATTTCGAGTACCCTGTGCTTTGTTGATAGTCATTGCGCTGCCAGGCCGCAAAGGGAACTGGATCCTTCTGGCCTTGATGCTGCCTTCGTGTGGAGCTTTTGGATTTCCTCCGAACTCAAAGGTGATCGGGTGGAGCACACATTCATCTCCTTTTGCAGAGCCCGTCAGAATCTTGCACTTGAGTGTGTGGTTTCCAAGCTTTTTTCCTTTGTCTGGCTTCATAACTTGCACTCTTGTTCCGTTGCACAGTCCGTCAGTCACAGAAATGTTGCGTGTGAGCATCATGACGGCGCCGACTTTGATCCTCAAGTGGTGTTCTGGAAGACCAGGCGGTGTGTTGCGGATTAGATTCTCATAATAGGCATCAGCTTGATCCGTTTGTAAGTCAAGTTGTCCTGTTTCATCGGGCAAGAGTTCAGTGATCCCGGTGTAGGTCTTTTCCTCGCCACCCATGCGATCCTGTTTAGTAATTAAGTTTGATTTTCTGACCAAATTCACACTACCATTATGCTGTTGTTGATAGCAAATGTTTCATCGTTTAATGGGCTCAAAATTGCTCGATTGGCGAGTTCCTCCCAGTTTTCTTCTGGTTCCTGTAGGATTTCATCGGGGAAAACATCAGCNAAGAAGCTTGCTCGGTTTTGAAATCCGCCTGCGCGAGGGTAGAGATCTGGAGTGTCCACGATCGTGCGGAGAAGTTGGGCCATTGCGTTCCGAAGCAACGTGCAATGATCAGGGTTACTACGCGAGCCCAACAATACGAGATTGACGGCACTAAACGGCCAATTCTAGTGGAAATTTATGGGGCATATTTCATACTAAAAGAAACAGTTGCCGCGTCCCGCATTATTGACGATCTCAGCTTTGGTGTAACGGGGTGAATTTTGCGGTTGATTCAATTGTTGTTGTTGTCCAATTGCTGGGCGTTTTTTCAATGGGGAGTTAAAAAGCGAACTAAATAGAAAATGATCAGTATCCAAAGGTATTCAAACACCTTGTTGAAGGTTGTTGTCTGATAGCAATCGGTCGTTTGGGTCCAGGGGCCTTTTTCGGCGTCACAGTGAGTGCTGCAAAAGTGGCAGTTACATTCGTCCCAACAGGCTGCACATCTGCCGGTCGCTTTGGGACCGGGATTTTCTTCGGTGTCTCGGCTCGTTGTACTAAAGCGCGCTTTGAGGTAAACTCATTTAATAGGTTCTTTACCAGGAGTTGATGCCCTCATTAATGGGACTGGGGTTCCTTGGCGTGATGATTGTGGTGTTGGTGTTCGGGATGGTCCAAGCTGGTGTTTGATTTGTCGTATCAAATCTTCGTACAATTTGAGATTCTCCTTATCCCAAACGATCATCCGGATTTCTTTCAGGGCAGGCGTATCGTTTTTAGCCAACCAATTAAGTATGGCTTCCATTGCAGCTTGAGCAGCTGGTCCACGCGGATAGTGGAAGGCGCCAATGGAGATGCAAGGGAAGGCCTTAGAATAACTCGATTTTCTAGTCAACTTTTTGTGGTACTCACAATTGAATTCTTTTGCAATCTGATGAGCTCGTCAAGCGCATTGGTGTAACATGCTTGCAATGCGGCTCTATCCGCCTGTGATGGTGATGACTTGATAATGGGTCCAACGGCGTGTGCGATATCTATATAAAATACTCTCATTCTATGGATAAATTATATTTGCGTACGTTCCACTCCGAATTTTTGTGCAAGGTTTCCAAATGCCTTTGTCACAACGACTTCTCCATCATCCAGATCCCTGCCTTTCTGCGCACGGTGGGCTTTGAGTTCCGCTTTCAGTTTGTCTTCCTCAGGCTGGCAGGCATTGTGGATAGCGCGGTCTACTCCGTCACCCTTCTGAAGGTGTTTATTGGCGGCGTTGACGATCATTGATACACGCTGCTCTGCGATATCCCCTTTTCTGGAGGAGATTTTCTGAAGATGGCTTTTTGTCACATTCAAATCGAGGTCCAATGGCCGAATGTTGCGCGGCACAGTTGTAGTAGCAGGGATAATAAAGGCAGCAGGAGTTGTGCTGTGTTGCACTTCCATGGCTTCATCCACAATTGGTTCGTCGTATAACTTAAGTGATTATTTATGCATATAATGTGCATTACTAAGAGTACCATGTCAACAGTTTCCTTTGAAGGTGCAATTTTGGCTTTTTCGATATCAACTCGGTCAAGCACGGCTTGGGCAACGACGTTGACCACGCGTCGATCAGAACGTCTGGTGCAGACTATGATGCTTTCGACACCGCTAACTCGTGATAAAGCGACATAAAGTTGACCATGCGAAAAGCACTCGCGTCTGTCAAGCAGCACTCCGACACTTTTAAGTGTTTGTCCTAGGTATTGTAAAATAAGGCAAAGAATGTTTTACATTTCGAGTACCCTGTGCTTTGTTGATAGTCATTGCGCTGCCAGGCCGCAAAGGGAACTGGATCCTTCTGGCCTTGATGCTGCCTTCGTGTGGAGCTTTTGGATTTCCTCCGAACTCAAAGGTGATCGGGTGGAGCACACATTCATCTCCTTTTGCAGAGCCCGTCAGAATCTTGCACTTGAGTGTGTGGTTTCCAAGCTTTTTTCCTTTGTCTGGCTTCATAACTTGCACTCTTGTTCCGTTGCACAGTCCGTCAGTCACAGAAATGTTGCGTGTGAGCATCATGACGGCGCCGACTTTGATCCTCAAGTGGTGTTCTGGAAGACCAGGCGGTGTGTTGCGGATTAGATTCTCATAATAGGCATCAGCTTGATCCGTTTGTAAGTCAAGTTGTCCTGTTTCATCGGGCAAGAGTTCAGTGATCCCGGTGTAGGTCTTTTCCTCGCCACCCATGCGATCCTGTTTAGTAATTAAGTTTGATTTTCTGACCAAATTCACACTACCATTATGCTGTTGTTGATAGCAAATGTTTCATCGTTTAATGGGCTCAAAATTGCTCGATTGGCGAGTTCCTCCCAGTTTTCTTCTGGTTCCTGTAGGATTTCATCGGGGAAAACATCAGCGATCATTTGCTCGCGGTCCCCGGTGCACATCTTTTTGGGTAGTAGAACACGTCGTTCTTCATCATTTGCCTCTGCGGTTCCAACCTGCAATATTAGATTGTAAACTATTAAGTTTTCTATTCATCTTGGGCAACAACCTGTTGTAGGAACCACCGATAAGCCTCTTGTCCAGCTGCAAGACGCATGTTTGCCTCAAGTCGGAAGATGTTTTTGGCGAAGGATGGATAGAACACGGATTCATGGACAGAGGCGGCAACTTGGGCAGCAAGTCCACCCTTGGGTACAACAGGCAGCAATTGTTTCCAGTCTCCGCTGATTACTACGACCTAAAATGGTTTGCATGCAAACAGTACATAATGTATAGAGTTGACCTTTCCGCCAAAGGTGGTGTTTTTGGATTTTGGTGGCGCAATTGAACGGAATAGATTGTCAAGATATTCCATAACGACTTTGTCTTGCATTGTAATTTCATCGATAAGTATGCCGTGCACCTGGCGCAACATCTCAGCAAATCTTCCATTGGCATCCGGTAGTGGAGTATATTTGTCAACATGACAGGCGCGACATAAGCGCCTGTGAACAGTCTGCCCACCAAACAGTAGGTCGGCTGCATTTCCGGTTGTGGCCATGGGCAGAAAGTTTAGTCCAGCTCCCCATATACGCGAGATTGCTGTCTATAATTAAAAACATATTCAAGTATAGTCAAAATTATGCCGAACGTTGAAAGTCCAGGTTTTCCCTGAGCCTCCTTCGCCTGTCACAAAGATACAACGGGGCACATCATCTGGGAAATCCTGTATTTTGCCTTCGATAACATCCCGTGAAGTTGATACGGCATTGAAAATCGTTTCTATGACTTCTTGTTGCTGTTTATTGGCTGTTTTCTGCAGTTCTTCATATTTCTTCTGGTAACGATCCTTCATTTTGCCAAGAGCGGCTCCATCCTTTACAAGTTCACCATCAATATCTTCCAATTTCTGGTCCAAAATGTCATCAGGGCGAAGTTCCAACTATAAAAGTTGTTTATGAATTTAGAAATTTGGCCATTTTAAACCGTTTCATATTCCTCGTAAGTTAAGTCAAAAGATCCTTCAGGTCGAGGTAAACCAATGTGTTCACATGCAGTCTCCAAAGTTCCATCCGTTCGTGGTACGTCACTCGGACGGACACCAGATGCTCGCAAGAACCATTCAATAGATCTCAGCACATATTGTCGTTGTTCGTCGATGCTCTTCTTTTCCACTTTGCTGCTGAGCAGCCAATTGTGTTTGTCTGTTGCCAAAAATTGGTCGAGCAGGCCAGTTGGATCCTGTAAGCCGGCATTGGCAAAGAAGACTGCAAGCCAGCGGATTCGTTGTCGAAGAGTCCTCTTTGTGCCCATGTGTTCGTCGATGACGCGAAGCCATTGTTGGTTGTCGGAAATTAAACCGCGTGCTTTTGCAGCTTCCACAAAAGTTGGGTGGACAAAGTCAGCGTCGTTTGGGTCTCTTCGAAGGTCTTCCCAAGATTGTGGGTCATTCACATTGAGCAATAGAATGCGGATTGCCTTAAATAAGCGAACATTCTGAGTTAAACAGCCTATAGATATACCAAATGTTCAGGGTTTGATGGGGCGACTCCTTTAAGACGGCAGATCTTTCGTCGGGGCTGATTCTTGC
Source organism: Rotylenchulus reniformis (assembly GCA_001026735.1). NCBI lineage: Eukaryota > Metazoa > Nematoda > Chromadorea > Rhabditida > Hoplolaimidae > Rotylenchulus > Rotylenchulus reniformis. The sequence continues at coordinate 18,323 of LDKF01002037.1, read as the reverse complement.
GCATTTGCCATTTTTTGGCCGCCATGTTGTACCATATTTTTTTGTAGCAATTGGCGTAGGTCAATCCAAGTGGAGCCCCCTTGTTCACTTTGTTGAATTCGAAGTAGGCAGTCAGCTGCGAGATGTGTTCCTCGCCAAGGCGTAAACGTTCCTTAAATTCCTCGGCGACTTCTTCCTCTTTGCCTTTCTCCACCAATAGCTCTTTTCCTTCTGGACCATGGACATCAAGTACATCAACCTATATAAATTACGTCATAGTTATGCAATTAAAGAGGCGGATAACCTCATGAGTCATCCAGACGAGAGGCATATTCCAAAGCGCTAAGAAAGCCTCCATTGAAGTCATATATCGGGCCAGGCGCATCTGATGGAACTCGTCATAACGAAGCTCTCCTGTTTCCTTTCCATCCTCCATAAAGCGCACAAATGCCATGTCAGCTCCTTTTGCAACATATTTTGTTAAGTATTTGACACATCCAGGGCCGGCGATGTATTCAACGTTAATGCTAAACCATGTAAATTACCAGAGTGACTAATTAGAAAACCTACTGCGCTTTGTATTTTGTTGACAAAAAAGGGTTATAGGCAACAACATGCGCATTGGTGCGTGTGATGGTATTTCCGTTCTCATCCTTGTAGCTCAAGACATTGCCATATTTCTCTGGATTCTTCTTTCGTTGCTCTTCGGACTTGGCTTGTGGTCTTCGCTTGTATAACGGATAATGGTTTTCTGAGTAGACATAGTCCTCTGAGAATTGTTTGGGAAAGTGTTTTTTGCATTTCCCGTCTATAAGGCAATATGAGGGAGAACATGTGTGGATGTTGTTCATTGTGATGATGTCGTAAAGTTCTCTTTGCCGATAATCTGAGCGTGTTCGGCCTGAAAATATACCATAAGTAATCTTCAAAGCGAAGAGTGGGCCCAACCTTTTGGTTTGTCCGGAATTTCTGCGCAAATGTACTCGCGCATGTATTCCTCTGGGGTATTGATGAGCCCTGTTGTCCTGAGACGTTCCCAATCCAACGAGAGCAAGACATGAATGTGAGGTAAGCCACTAAATTATGTTTTGTGGTGAGGCAATACGGGCCTAACCGTACCGAGCCTGGTGTTCTATCACTGCAACACCGCACGAAACAGGTCCCATTACTTCTTTTTCGAACAAATCGGCAAGAAACTCTTTGCGTTTATCAAGAAAAAGGCGGCAAACAAGGTCGGGTCGCTCATACCACTCTTGTCGTTCACCGTTCGCCTTCATTGGCAACATTTCAGCCATTTCTTCCATTAGCGCGTCCATTGTGAAAGTGACAAGCAGATGAGGTTGTCCCTTCTTCGCGAACATTGCAACCATGTCCGCATAAGTTTTTTGATAAAATTGCTTAGAACCGCGGTAGTTAGTGTTGGTGAAAAACGCGCGTCCAACATAACCTTTCACGCCTTAAGATAAATTATAAGTACAATAGACTAATTCTGTAAGCACCCTGGCCAGCAGCCAATTTTTGAAGCCAATCCAATAGTGCTCCGCCTTTGGCCAGTCGATATTTGCTTTGGCGGACTTTTTCAAATCGGACCTTGTTAGCTTCCATTCGGTTGTTGACAGTTAAAGTATAGAGTTGTGCCAGTTGACCCTTTTCCCAAAGCCAATGGGGAAGTGACCTAAAATAAGCTGAGCATTAATGGCAAGTTACAATGATCTTGTAGACTGACCAGTCAGCGTATCTATGCTGAGCCATATAGCGAAACCATTGTGCCATCGTGACAAATTTGCGGCCAGTTGCTAGATTTTCGTTTAGTCGGTCTTCGGCTGCGTCCATCTCTTGTGAAAGCTCCAAATCGCTTTCCATGTCAGATTGTGAAGCAATTGAGCCAGTTGCCACTGAATCATCGGCATCTACGTCCAAGAAGTCATTAACTTCAGCAGAAGATTTGTTTTGGTCATCTGACTTTCGACCTTTTTTCTTTGGCTTCTTTAATGGGATTCCGTCGACTGAAAAATTGATGGTGCAAAATTTGAAAACACGAAATTCTTACCAAAACCATCTTGTCCAGCAGGGAACAATAAAGGGAAGAGGATAGGATCAATGTTGCGGCTCCATTCTTTCAGTGTAATTTCTCCTGTCCCCCGTCGTCCTGTCAGAATTGCATCGTATCGAAATGAATCTGGCAACACATTGGTGCCTTCATCCAAATAGATCTACAAAAGATCAATGTACTTTCTTTAGTAAGTAATTTATGCTACTTGTGAAACAAGTTTGTTCCCAGCTGTAGAAGGAAAGACAATTCTACCAGGGTGTATGTCCAATCCCTTTAGTTTATCCGCTGCAGTGTGCTGCTTGACATCCACCGGTTTAAAGTTTTCATCATCTAATTGTAATTGGCGCTCAGTTCCCGCTCTGTTTGTTTCGACCAATAACAGTCGGAATTTCTTTTGATCTTCCTCTTCTAACTGGTCGAAAATTTCAGAAGCAGTGGCGTAGATTTTTGCCTGCGGATGGTGTTCGCGCAAAGTGTCATGGAGAAACTTGAGCACATCGGCCTGTGGATTCAAAACAAATATCTGATAGCGTTCGAGGGAAAACCTACATTTAGAGGTTTTTTATAATTTGTTTGTGCGATTTCATCCAAACGCTGGTGTGCTTCGTCTGGCGGTATTGTGAAGAGCTGCCCATGAAGCAGATCTATATTTGCAGCAGGCGGTTTGAAATCCCAGGGCTTGTACTCAATCATTCCATTAATTTTGTAGATCCGCTTGTCCCATAGTTTGGTATCGGAATGTGTGTACAGTTGGCCCAGAGCAACATGATTGTTATATTCCATGCTACGGCTGTATAATTCAGTCCAAAATGTTGATCGGTCCGCGTTGTAGATTAAATCCATCAGGTCTGGCGTTCGTTCTTGCAGCTTGTTAAAGCGATCAAGCAAGTCAACTTTTCCCTTCGCACAGCACTTGGAGTAGGCACTGTGGCCAATTGCCTCTGAATGCAGTAACAAAGCGGTGCAATGAGGGCAGCGGCATAAACCCTTTAAAATATCATGAAGTCCGGAATGTTTATGCTGTGAATACCATTGCAAGAGAATTGTAATAGTCCGGCAAATGGTTTGCACTTTTTGCAGCACATCCAAGGCCTAGATGTTTTTGATAGCATTGTTTCGTAACCGGGTCGAAATTCAGTCGGTCTTCGTCGCTAGAACCGAGGCTCGAGATCGAGGAGGATCTTCTTGAGCGCGTGCTACGTTTAGGTGCCGGTAAAGACGGCGGAGGCATAAGTGTTGAATCCAATGAAGCTTGAGAAACCATATCTCGTTGTTTTTGGGAGCCTGGAAATACCCCTTCTCTATTAAAGGATATAAGCTATTAATCAGCTGAACCTGCTTCTTTTTTCGATTCAGATCTACCACCGATGCGTCCTCGATCTTTTTGCAAAAGATTAGTTGATACTATTATTTGAGTTTGTTCTTCCAACTGAGATGATGGGAAGCAGGTGGCAGTGTAGTTGACATCAATGATACCATCCGGTGGAATTTCAAAGCACCCATGTGGGCAAGAAGATCTCGGTGGGTCAATGGGTTGAAAGACATCTCCATACCTTGAACATTAATTTTGCTCCAAACTTAAATTTAAGTACTTACCAACACTCTCTGTGGTAATAGCTATTGCAACATGCTATGTAAACTTTGTTTGGTTGAGTTCCATCTGGTAAGAGTGAAAATAGTTTCTGGCAAATGGAACAGAATCCTGGATGTCGGCCGCAATTAGTTGTTGGACAAATTCCGTTGCTTTCTTTAAGATATTGTTCTAATTCGTTAGCGTGGCGATGGTCAGCACGAGGATTTTCCGTACTACAGTAACAACCAGTCTCGAATGGACCAATACCGAGTGGCATAGCACAATTTGGTGAAAAGCATCTGAGTTTGGTGCGTTTATTACACCGTTTCTCTGGACATTTAACGAAGGCTCCTTTCGTTGTCCTGAAGGAGGACGTATACGGCTTGTTTTTAAATTTGCTATACCATTCAAGAAACGGCTTGTCCCAATGACATTTGTGCCCACATTCGAATTCACCGTAACCTAGCATTTGGTTGATTGGTTTCTTGCAGAGCACGCAATTGTCTAAAGCGAGTAATCCGTATAACCTTATTAGTTTTATGCACCTTTTCTCTGGAATTTCCCTGATATCCGTGACCGTTGTGATGTACTTGTGCATTGGGTTGACAATTTTATACCCAGATCGCTCAACAGATCCTGGGAATCTGGTCCTGTATAGTCTCCTTCCCCTGTTACGGAAGAATAATCATCACAGATTTTGGGAGCTGTAATTGGCTCATTGCCATGGGTAGGGCAAGGATGTTGAGTAGTCCTAAATATGATTTTTTGGCATTGAATACGGAAGACGTGTAATAATACTCCTTATTGTGGCGCGAATGATACGGGCATCCGCACCAGAGAAGAAGTTTTTCATCGGGTTCAGTGATTCTCCTTTTGCATAACACACATGATTTGCGTTGCGAGACTGGATGTTATTGGAGTGGAAGATTACTCAAATTTTAATTATCCTTACTATTTTCTCCAGTGGTGTCACTTCCACCAGTCAAGTTCATACAATCATTAATCTGACTTGGTGGTAAAACTTTGGACTCAAGGGTTTCCAAAATTTTCGACTGTTTTTCGGTTTTGCAAATCAATCCAAAATAATTGTAGAATGGTTCATTCGGTTCCGCTAAAAAGAAGTACCATTATAATATTTTTTATCAATATGTTTACATTCTGCATCAATCAGCATCCCGCGACAAGTATTGAGAATCAGAGCGATTTTCACTGGATCAAGAACAGTTTCGCGCACTGCATTATTGTGGTGCGAGTTCAATGGTGGGACAACAGCCAGTGTCTCATTTTCTTTGTCGCCAACCAAAGCAAATTGAAATCGGACAAGGTCTAATTCAGGAACTTCATATTCATAGTTCAGTAAATGCATAGACTGGAAAATTTTGTAGACTATAAGAATTATTTTGCATTAATTTTACAGCATTTTGTGACTGAGAAGAATCGTCACAGAAGCTTGTCCGCGACAGTTCATTACAAGGCGCAGTCAGATCCGCAATTGTGTTGCAATTGTGGTCAAATAATTCCTGCATCAAAGACAGCAACCGACGGGAAGCGAGTTCCATGGATCGTGGAGTGCGGTCTTCCGCATAGAGGTCTCTGATGAGAGAATCAGCTCGCGTGCAGTCGACTTCCCAAACTCGGCCCTTCAAAACGCGCTAACAATCAGTCGCGATTTCTATGATTTACCTTTATGGGATGTGCGAAAATGTCCGACTTTGCTTTAAATCTTCTGAGACGGGCCATTGTTCCCTTGGGAATGGTTTCTATAGGTTTTCTTTGCTGTTTCGTCTGTTTTTTTCGTTGGTACTGCTGATTGGAGTGGCATGCATGTTGTGTGATGCTACCAGGAGCTGGTTGCAAACACACTTCAGGCAGCAAGTCAAATTGGCATCTTGGGGAAGACTGTTTCCCGTAGTCTTCTTCTTCGCCCGGAATTGCAAGGAGGACTTTAAAGAAAATGATGGTTTTAAGAGTAAAGTAATGGGGGCCAACCAGTTGGCTGCATTTTCGCTGTTTTGGTCACTTCCTTCTTAGTTTCCTTTTTGTCCATGGTCGGTGCTTTGACCACCTTCTTGGCTTCAACCGCTTTTCTTTGGAAGGAAGAGTTCCAATAGATCTTCTTGTAGGATCTCTTCTTCTTGGTTTCTCCATTCTTGTCTTCTTCTTGGACTTCTTGCTGTCTTGCCAATTCGCGGTTTTCCAAAACCTGCATCTGGTTGGCTTGCATCATATTCGATGCATCGTTTGTCTGGGCTGAATTCGTGGTGGACGACTTCTTGGGTTGCCGCAGATTAGTGAAACTGATGCAATCGAACAGAGTTCTGATCAGTGGCGCAGTGTTGCCGAATCCAATGGCCGGTGAAGATGGCATGTTGAATTTGGGAGGCGATTGGATTGGCAGATGATTGGTGGCTTCAACGACATTCGCGAACGAAACTTTGGGCAGCTCATCAATCTCCAGCAGAACTTCAGGAGCCTCTTCGACTTCAGTGGTACCTTTAGTGAGCTTTGCGGCTGGTCTTCTCTTCAACTGTGGCAAGATTATCTTATTTGTCTGTTTCTCTTTGGCGGCTTTCACAAAATCAACCAATTTGGGCGCCATTGGGATCCGCTCTGGGATGTATCCAAAGTCTGTTTGCACTTCAGGCTGTTTCGAGCTCTAAATTACATAGATGCACGGCTCTTTGCTAATGATGTTCGAAACAACCTTCTTGTTGTCAAAAGTCTTATTTTTGTGCTGCTTGTTTGCATTTTTCGGTAAAATAGATGGCGCCTGGGCACGGGGTATTTGTGGCATAGCGGCCGGCACTTCATCATTGCCCCAGGCTTGGTTGGGTTCTGCGTCCCACTTGCCGAGCCCAATGCCGCGACTTTCTTGGATGCGTCGTTCTGCGCGCATCTTTCCAATTTCCAGCGATCCAATGAGTCGTCGCAGTTGGCCAAGGGCATATTTGCTGCCACCAGAGATTTGGTAGAGCCATTTGTTGCGCTCAGCAATGACGACACCCCAATCCATTGCCTAATGTGGGTGAGGATGATATACAAAAAGTTAAGTAACGGGAAGAATTATTCTACCGGGATCTTTGTCGAAAAAATAGACATGTTGAAGTCGGGTGGCAGAACAACCGATGATGTCTTGAAGTGGCGTTCCGGGGTCAAATCACGCTACATACAATGAGTTGAAAAAATATTGACCAGTTTCTACCTTATTGCACTTAAAATCAGCTGAATGATCGCAGCCCGTTCCAAATGTAAACTAAATGTGCAAGATGCAATTCAAAAATGTACTTAGAGTTATACCGGGTTTTCAGTTTCATGAATGGGAAGTACAGTTGTCATTTTAAATATTGACGAAGTAACGTTTTTGATACAATGGATTAATTCTATTTTGAGCTATAGTTAAAATAAAGAATGCATAATTTATGCTGCTACGCATATATGATTAAATTTAAATATTGCAAGTCGCTAATATTTAAAGCAAAATGCTATTTTTTAGTGTATTTTGGGGTAAATTAAGCAGCTGAGGAGAGCAGGATTTCATGAAACTGGCCGCTTATAAAGTTAGATAAAATCAAAGGGTGAATTAGGATTGTTGCAAGTCCTGTGAAACGGATCGAGTAAAAAATTTGGTGGAATATTACGTGGTAGTAATTTTTGTGTTTTTGGTTAGAGGTGTATTGTGTAGGATGTTTGATTTTTGGCTAATAATAATGGAAATATAAAAGAAGATAATGGGCGTGAGATGAAGACACAGCATTTTGAGCCGAGAGCATTTTCTAAACAAATAAATATACAGACGATATGTGTAATAATTCTTATCTTATGTGGGCTAGAAAGGCGCTGCCACGCCCCCATAGCTAGAGACAAAGCTGAAAAAAAATGAATTCATAGGTGAATAGATAGCAATATTTTAACTATTAACTTAACAGATGCAATGTAGTCCTAGTTGATATCAAATTGCTGAGAGCATTTTCTAAATAATAAATTTACAGTCGATATCAGCAAAAATGATTATCTTCTGTAGCCTGAAAAAGCATTGCAGAATCGCTCGGGCATAATTGAAGGCATTTCTGTGAATGAAGAAGAATTAATAGATAAATGAATGGCAAAAATGTAACTATATCTTAGCATATGGAGTCTGACAAATGTTTTGTAGAATACCATGAGCATAGTTGAAGGTACTTCTTTAAATAAAAAGATAGTTATAGCTAAATAAATGACAATATTTTAACTATTATCTTAGCAAATATAGCCTTGCAAATGTACTGTAGAATCACACGAGCATGGCCGAGGTACTTCTGTACATGAAATGGAAGCTATAATTTAATAAATGGCAATATTTTAATATCCTAGCATCTGTATCCAGACAATTGTAATGTAATCGCAGCAGTTAGCAGAGAGGCGAGAGCATTTTCTAAAAAAATAAATTTATAGACGATATTTGCAGTAAATGATTATCTTATGTGGCCTGGAAAAGGTATTGTAGCATCTAACGGGCATAATTGAAAGCAATTCTGTAAATGAAGCGGAATTAATAAATAAACTAATGGCAATATTTAAACTATATCTTAGCATGTATCGCCTGGCAAAAGTACTATAGAATCACACGAACTTAGTTGAAGTAGTTCTGTAAATAAAAAGGAAGTTATATATAAATAAATGGCAATATTTTAGCTATTATCTTAGCAAATATAGCCTTGCAAATGTACTGTAGAATCACACGAGCATGGCCGAGGCACTTCTGTAATTGAAACGGAATTAATAGATAAATAAATGGCAATATTTTAGCTATTATCTTAGCAAATATAGCCTTGCAAATGTACTGTAGAATCACACGAGCATGGCCGAGGCACTTCTGTAATTGAAACGGAATTAATAGATAAATGAATGGCAATATTTAAACTATATCTTAGCATTTATAGCCTGGCAAATGTACTGTAAATCACACGAGCATAGTTGAAGGTAATTCAGCCATTAAAATGAAAGCAATAGCTGATTAAAGGGCAATAGAATAAAAACCCAAAACCAACCAGGGCAAAGAATAATTGTAGTAATATTACAAAATTGGAGCACCAGCAAAGTTGCATTGTTATCAGTAGAGCACGGATTTCTAGGTTATAACCTATTTTTTTATTTTCATTATTTTAGCTCTAGGGTGCGTTTAAACATGGTTTTAGATGGTTTTGAGGTATTTTAAAGATATTTTATAAAACCTAAAAAAACCTATTTTTGACTTTTTACCCCAAAATTCCTTCACAAAAATGCAATAAAAATAGATAAAAAACTATTTTGGCCTTTTTTTTGGCGATTAGCACCTATTTTGGGTAAAAACCTAAAATAGTTACCTATTTTGGGGTTTTTAGCACCTAAAAATCCGTGCTCTAGTTATCAGTTCGTCCTTAAGCAAATGAAATTTTATATCAAAACTCAAACGGATCGTCCACATCGAAAGTAATCCTTTTGCTTTTGTAATTATTGCAATCTTCAATTGGTATCATGGGATCTGAGGATAAATATAAAATCAAGTCAAGAATCACTAATTAAAAAGTAACTCACTTTTTGATCCAGCCTCTATTCAATTCTTTAGAGTAAACTGAGAAGATGTTGTTTGCTGTTGGATCTTTGAACAGTAGTTTATTTTAAAATGAATAAATTTTGGACTCATTTACGCATCATAACTTACTATATTCTATTACCAGTATTTCATTAAGTGCACTAAATTTGTCTTCGATTACCATTCAATTCACATAACTAAAGTTAAAATATGTAAAAGCTAAAAAAAGAATAATTAAGGTACCAATTATGGCTGATAGTGGCATTATTTAACCCCAGTTTCTTTTTGAATGCAATATTTTATTAATTAATTTGACTCTCGAACATCACTACGGCATATTACAACTAAATCCCTATAAATTTTAACGTTAAATGCACAGTATCTCACTATGTTGTTTTAACCCTAATAAAACTTTGTATTCTGTTAATATGCAAGAGTTATGTTTTTTAGTTTTTTAAAAATCCATGACTTTGGCCGTTTAATATGTTTCGAAATTTGGTCTTAAATTATTCGGGTGTTTGAGTAGTTCCGAAGTGTTTCCGGTAACTGTCGTTAGCGGAATAACTTAAATTAATTGTTGTAAATGTGGTTGGAAATTTTGTGTATGATTAATTCATCGATGATAATTTGCCAAATTAGTCAGGAAGAGAAAAGGGTAGAAAAGGGAGGAGCGAGAAGAGGAAATGAGACGAGAAAGGAAAGAATGAAAGGGAGGGGGAAGCAGAATAGAGGAGTTGGGGGAGCAATCGGGCAATTGTATTGTTCCGAATTTTTGTAGAATCTAGTAAATGTAAGGGTTAAGTTTGGAACTCTAAATCAGATTATCTATGCTCATTATCTTTTCATTGGCTGTATAAAGATCTAATGCTAAAATGTAAATCTACCTTGGCTTTGATTTTTGGTTTTGATATAAAATGATAAAGGATTTAGCTATTTTCCAACAAGGGTCAAACAGCCTATTCGATTTTTAAAACATTAACATTTTATGGGAATGAAACAATAACAATACACGGCTAATCTCTTTGTCTCTTTATCTCTTCCAAGGTTGCTCTCATGTCGTCTTCGGCTCCCCGCTTCATTGCGGAATAATGATGTACTTCGTAGACCGCTCTACGAAGTTCGCGGTCCGCAGCTTTGTGCCGGTCCTAGCATAGTTATTAGCAATATCAAGAATTTAGAACAACACGGTGTGTTTAACCTCAATTTTCCCAACTTTCTTAAGAGCCGACAACAAAAGAAGTGGGCTCTTATGTTCCAGCGAGGTGTTCTTCGTACGGGTATGTGCACCAGCGGGAGAAGAGTGAGGCGAAGACGCAACTGGCATGAGATATGTATAGAAAAGGTACGACATGAAAACTAAGCACCCGCTGTTGATGGACCTTCATCATTGTCCACTGGGAATGCTTCGATGGATTCCACTACATTAGAAATTATAAAAAACAATCAAAAAATTAAAAAAAAAACCAGAAACGGCGGCCATGTCCTCTGTAAAGGGAAGATATAGACTAATCAAGTATTTATATTAACCAAGAGGCAAGATCGGCGGAGGTGTTGGCGAAGGAGGACGCTGAGTTGGAGCAACCCATTCCATAGAATGGATAGATGCAGTCAAAGCAAAGCCCATGATGTGGTGGGTATTACTGAGAGATAATGTTAACACTGTTAAGCAAAGATTTACCCAAGGATCCTTAAAGCTGTCTCCGATGAAACCTTTAAAAAGGCCATTCCGCGCAAACCCCTCTTTTTATCGTCTTCCGGGATATCGATCTGAGCGGTTACATGAAAATTAGAAAAGACCTTCAAATACCTGGTGGATTTCTCCAAATTGTGTGAAATAATTGGAGAGCGCGCCTCTCCACTCAGCTTCGATGGCGTCTCTTGTTGGCATTTTACCTAGCTTCAATACCCAAAGGTCCTCCATAGTGAATATTTCAAGCTAGAGAAAGAAATGATGTTAAGCGTAATCACAGTTATTAAAGAGTTCTTAATATTAACTAAAAAAAGTTTTGGGTTCTGTATCTCTTTGTCGCATCAGAATTACGTTAAAACACCATATAAATGACATATAACCCGAGATTATTCTGTTTTGGTTACTGGTTTAGACATAATGGATTTGATAAGCTGTTGGAAGAGTTTACAAGGGAAAGTGGTCCACAAAATGACCGAATTGTTTGGATTTTAAACATTAGGAGTGTATTGTTAACGGGTATGAAGGCATGTGGGGTGTCGCAATAAGACCAACGTTAATAAAGCAGAAAAAATAAAGGAATCGTAATAATAAATATAGAGAGCATTTGATTAAGGTAGAGAAGTTGAAATGTAGATGACCATAGATGAGGTGATAGGATACCGATTTAAGCCATTAGTATACACAATGAGACTTAAATGATGCCATAGACACTACACACTGTGAATAATAATGAACTTAATAAGGTTACCATCTTCTACCGGTAGCAGGCATGGAAATGAAATAATAGGAAAAGGTTGATAGAGCGAATGAGGAGCAAAAATTTCAGTTAGCTTTCACAAGTTTAGCCTTAGTCTTATTGCGACACCCCACATGCCTTTATACCAGCTCACAATACACTCCTAGTATTAAAAGTCCAAATAACTCAGTCATTTTGAGGGCCAGTTTCCCCTTGTAAACTCCTCCAACAGCTTATCAGATCCATTATGTCTAAACCGCGGTGCGAAATTTGCGGACGGAAATTTGCGGACGAAAACCTGAAGACCTGCTATAAACTTTTTTTAAACCATTTTAAAATAAAATTTTTAAAGGCAAAAATATGTAGAAAATTATTCCTGATTTTTTTGGTTCTTCCAGTTTTACAAATTTTCTTGAAAAATTTTGAAATTTCCCTTAAAAACATGATTTTTTTGAAAATTTAGGCTAATTTAATTTTTTTTTCTTTGGATTCAAAAAGCCGCCTAGGTTAAAAAATCAGGCATAATTTTCTGCTTATATTAGTATTTTAAAATTTTAGTCTAACCTGGTTTTTAAAGACTTTGTAATAAGTTTTAAGGCTTCGTCCGCAATTTTCCGTCCGCAAATTTCCGCGTGCCGTCTAAACCAGTAACCAAAACAGAATAATCTCGGGTTATATGTCATTTATACGGTGTTTTAACGTAATTCTGATGCGACAAAGAGCCACAAAACCCAAAACTTTTTTAGTTAATATTAAGAACTTTAATAACTGTGATTACGCTTAACATCATTTCTTTCTCTAGCTTGAAATATTCACTATGGAGGACCTTTGGGTATTGAAGTTAGGTAAAATGCCAACAAGAGACGCCATCGAAGCTGAGTGGAGAGGCGCGCTCTCCAATTATTTCACACAATTTGGAGAAATCCACCAGGTATTTGAAGGTCTTTTCCAATTTTCATGTAACCGCTCAGATCGATATCCCGGAGGACGATAAAAAGAGGGGTTTGCGCGGAATGGCCTTTTAAAAGGTTTCATCGGAGGCAGCTTTAAGGATCCTTGGTTAAATCTTTGCTTAACAGTGTTAACATTATCTCTCAGTAATACCCACCACATCATGGGCTTTGCTTTGACTGCATCTATCCATTCTATGGAATGGGTTGCTCCAACCCAGCGTTCTCCTTCGCCAACACCACCGCCAATCTTGCCGCTTGGTAAATATAATATTTGATTAGTCGATATCTTCACTTTTACAGAGGACATGGCCGCTGTTTCTGGTTTTTTTTAATTTTTTGATTGTTTTTTATAATTTCTAATGTAGTGGAATCCATCGAAGCATTCCCAGTGGACAATGATGAAGGTCCATCAACAGCGGGTGCTTAGTTTTCATGTCGAACTTTTTCTATACATATCTCATGCCAGTTGCGTCTTCGTCTCACTCTTCTCCCGCTGGTGCACATACCCGTGCGAAGAACACCTCGCTGGAACATAAGATCCCACTTCTTTTGTTGTCGGCTCTCAAGAAAGTTGGGAAAATTGAGGTTAAACACACCATGTTGTTATAAATTCTTGATATTGCTAATAACTATGCTAGGACCGGCACAAAGCTGCGGACCGCGAACTTCGTAGAGCGGTCTACGAAGTACATCATTATTCCGCAATGAAGCGGGGAGCCGAAGACGACATGAGAGCAACCTTGGAAGAGATAAAGAGACAAAGAGATTAGCCGTGTATTGTTTGTGTTTCATTTTTGTACCTTTTACGCATATTATACTTACAAAGAACTGGGTCATTTTACTGAACAGGTAAGACCCGTTTAACAAAATGACCCATTTCTTTTTTTGAATAGCTAGAAACCTTTTAGAAAACTAAATTTAAAGCTGTAATTTTTGTGGAAGAAATGGTATAAATTTTAACTATTCCTCTATTCCTGGTAAATTAAAATTTTACAAATTCTGGGTCATTTTATTGAACAGGTACGACCCGTTTAACAAAATGACCCATTTTTTTGAATAGTTAGATACTTTTTAGAAAACTAAGTTTAAAGTTATAATTTTTCGGAAAAAAGGTATAAATTTTCCAATTTAAAATTTTACAAAGAACTGGGTCATTTTACTGAACAGGTAAGACCCGTTTAACAAAATGACCCATTTTTTTGAATAGTTAGATACTTTTTAGAAAACTAAGTTTAAAGTTATAATTTTTCGGAAAAGGTATAAATTTTCCAATTTAAAATTTTACAAAGAACTGGGTCATTTTACTGAACAGGTAAGACCCGTTTAACAAAATGACCCATTTCTTTTTTTGAATAGCTAGATACCTTTTAGAAAACTAAATTTAAAGCTATAATTTTTAGGAAGAGATGGTATAAATTTTCCCAGAGGAACTATTCCTGGTAATTTAAAAGTTTACAAAGAACTGGGGCATTTTATTGAACAGGTAAGACCCGTTTAACAAAATGACCCATTTTTTTTGAATAGCTAGATACCTTTTAGAAAACTAATTTTAAAGCTATAATTTTTAGGAAGAGATGGTATAAATTTTAACTATTACTGGTAAATTAAAATTTTACAAAGAACTGGGTCATTTCATTGAACAGGTAAGACCCGTTTAACAAAATGACCCATTTCTTTTTTTGAATAGCTAGATGCTTATTAGAAAACTAATTTTAAAGCTGTAATTTTTTGGAAGAAAAGGTATAAATTTTCTCAGAGAAACTATTCCTGGTAAATTAAAATTTTACAAAGAACTGGGTCATTTTATTGAACAGGTAGGACCCGTTTAACAAAACGTCCCATTAACGGAAAATCTAAATAGCTAAGTTAATGGCTTTAAATTTTTAGTAAAATATAAGTAAAAAAAATTAGGTAATTCAAAAACGCACTAAAATCACATCCTAGGGTCAATTTTTAATTTTTTCAAACCGCTTGATCAGGATAAATTGCCAAAAAGTCAACTATTTTTACTTTATCTCTACTATCCTCTCACTTTTTCCTAATATCTCATTGTTTTCTATCCTTTTCTCTCATGTCATTTCCTTCTGTGTATTTCTATTCTTTCTTTCTATTTGCTCTTGTATCCATGTGTAAACTTACCCCTAATGGTAAAGAGTGGCTCATCTGATAGGGCAGGAGCCATCATTTCCGCTCGGCGCACACATAGATAAAGTTTAAATCAGAAAGCGGGGCGGGAGCACGCAGTAGCTGAGTAAAATGGGAAAAGATCTTTTGTATGGAAGCTAATTTTGATGATAACTTACTGGAGACTAATTAATAAATGCGGATAGTAGTGGTAAAAATCATTCAGCCAAATGCATCTCAGAAACCACGCAACAGGTTAATTAATTGGGGATAAATTGTTAAGTGAAATTAGTTTGATGTGGTTACCAAATATAAATGTTGTCAATTGGTTTGGCGTTGATCGTTTGTAGTGTGTAGTACGTGTTTAAAAAGGAAATGGTGAAAGTTAATGATTTTTTGAGTTTAAACTTGTTTCATTACCCATAGTAAATCAAAAAACAGTTTGTATAGTAATGTTGTGGTAAAGGCACCTCAGTTTATGCAAACAGCAATAGCAACTAAAAATGCCAATGATAAGGGGCCTATTTTTTAAGGACATCTAAAATATTTTAAGGACGCCTAAGTCTTTAAGGCCGTTTATTTTTTCATAAAGGTCGCCTAATTTTTTTAAGGACGTTTAAAATATTTAAGGAAGCCAAAAAATATTTAAGCACGCCTAAACTGCAATTGAGCCTATCCGGCTATTTCCCTTCCGCTTGCGCTCTCCCCTCCGCGCTTTTCAATTAAGTTTTCATGCTTCTTTCCGCGCTGTTTCCATTCCGTTTTTCATTTCCCTTTTCGTTGAAATTTACAATCCGCTTTCAACCCCTTCCCATACTATTTCCCCTCCCGCGCAATTTTAAAACCTCAGTAATCCTTTTTAGCATCATAGGTGTACAAGGGAGGGTCAAGGGGGGGTCAGTATCGCATATTGCAGCGATTTTCAAATCAATATCGCAAAAATTGGGGGTGGGGAGGAAAAAGAGGGGGGAAAGGGGAGGAAAAGGGGAAAAAGAGGGGGAAAAGGGGAAAAAAGAGAGGAAAAATAAAGATAAATATTTTCTTTTTTTTTTTTTGCTATATCGCATTTTAAAAATCCAAAATTTTTTATTCTTTTTTTGCGATATCGCAGTTTTAGAAATCTAAAAATTTCCATTCAATTTTTGTGATATCGCAGTTTTAGAAATCCAAAAATTTCTTTTCATTTCTTGCGAAATCGCAGCTTTAGGAATCCAAAAATTTCTAATCAATTTTTGCGATATCGCAGTTTTAGAAATCTAAAAATTTCCATTCAATTTTTGCGATATCCAGTTTTAGAAATCCAAAAATTTCTATGCAATTTTTTGCGATATCGCAGTTTTTGAAATCAAAAAATTTCTATTCATGTTTTGCGAAATCGCAGCTTTAGAAATCCAAAAATTTCTATGCAATTTTTGCGAAATCGCAGCTTTAGAAATCCAAAAATTTCTAAGCAATTTTTGCGATATCGCAGTTTAGAAATCCAAAATTTTCTTAGAAATCCAAAAAAATGATCAATTTTCTTT